>PVHT020000178.1:1532540-1564040 GCA_004024745.2 Catagonus wagneri | reverse complement strand
GTTGCCGTGAGCTGTGGTGTAGGTCGCAGACGCGGCTCGGATCCTGCGTTGCTGTGGCTCTGGCGTAGGCCGGCAGCTACAGCTCCGATTAGACCCCTAGCCTGGGAACCTCCACATGCCGCAGGTGCGGCCCTAAAATGACAAAAAGGCAAAAAAAAAAAAAAAAAAAAAAAGATCAGTGAGTTACAAAAGGAGCTCTCAGAAACACAAGAAGTGAAATCACTGTTAGAACATCAACAAGTGGAGTGGCAACAAGAGCTCTGCAGGATGAGATGCACCTTAAAACAAGAAGAGGAGAGAAGAAGTGCTGATAAGTTGTATGAAAAACTTAGGAAGCAGTTAAGAAGAGAAAAAGGGCAATATGATAAAGAAGCTGAAGTGAAACAGCAACTTGAACTGACTGTCCAAGCACTGGAAAGGGAATTGAGGACCGTGAGAAATAATCTGAACCGGGTTTCAGACAGTCACAAAAAAGCAAAAAAAAAAAACCTGTTGTCTGAAAGGCACACGTCGCAGAATGAAGTTGCCATGTTAAAACTGGAAAGAGAGGCAATAAAACCTCACAACGAGGAAAGGGAGAAGAAATATCTTATGGACATTAAAATCGTAAAACAAAAGTATCGTGAACTTCAAAAGACAATCAAACTTAATTTAATGAGGAAACATTCACAAAAACGACCTTGGAACACAGTGGACAGCTTAATGTTCTGACAGCTGAGGATACAATGCTGAAGTCTGAACTGGAGAATGAAAAGACAAAATAGATAAAGACGGGAAATGGAAGTTGAATCACACCTGCATGTCACTGGCTACCGACATGCCGGATCATGAGCAAAGTCAGACATCAAAAGGAGACCTGGAACTTGCCTTCCAAAGAGCAAAAGATAAGTGGTTAAGTTTACAGGACAAAATGAATTTGGATGTGTCTTAACCTGAAAGATAACAATGACATGCTTTCCCAACAACTGTCTAAAGCCACAAGTAAATCCAGTAGCCTAAAAATCAAGCTCCACCACGTGACAGATGCTCTCAGAGAAAAGACTTTGTTGTTAGAAAGTGTTCAGAGAGACCTAAGCCAGGCACAGCGTCAGAAGAAAGAAACTGAACACATGCCTCCGAGTGAACAAGACAACCTGAAGAAGTCCATGGGCACGCAGCAGTCATTGGAGGAGAGGTAATCACAACTAGAGAGTGAAAACCTGATGCTTCGAGAGCAGCTGGGTGACTTGCAAAACAAGGTGCATGGCAAGGAGGAAATGATAAGGAATATCCAGGACCAGTTTCAGGATACTGTGAAGAAACTTAAAGCTGAAAGTGAAAAACAACATCTGATGCTGGAGGAAAGAAACAAGGAGTTAACCAAGGCATGTAGTCTTCTAAAAGAGAGGCTGAATCAGTATGAGATGGAGAAAAGGGAAAGAGAAGCGACTGTGGGACAACTTCAACAAGAACTGGCTGATTCCCTAAAAAAGCAGTCCCTATCAGAGGCTTCGCTGGAGCTCATGTCACGTGATCATGCTAACTTAGAAGATGAGGCACGGGATTTAAAGAAGAAATTAAGTCAAATCACAAGTCAATTGCAAGAAGCACAGGAACTACATATAGAGGCAGTGAAATGTGCCGAGGAGACGGAGGATCACGGGCAAATGCTTGAAATCGAAATTGCTGAGTTAGAAAAGACGAACAAAATGCAAGGGCACCAGATTATGCAGCTTCAGAGAAAACTGTTAAGAGAATGAAATGGAACAATTAAAGTTTTTTAGGGTGTCACTAGCATTTGTGGAAAGGAAGTTGGCTCAGGAAAAGAAGAAAAATGCTGAATTAGAAAAATATCTTAATAGGCTCAAGCAGCATCTCAAGAAAACATGGAGCAGATGTGGAAGAAGAACTGTGTTTCAAAAAGCAGTCAAACAGAACTCAGACTTAGATATCTGGAATCTGAACGCTCCAGAGCAAACACTTCTCACAATCTTCTAGTAAGAGAATTGGAAAAATATAAGCAACTCTACCTAGAAGAATTAAAATTAAGAAAGTTGCTACAAAAAGAACTAAACAAGTTAAAATATAGAGTCAAAAGCTAAGTGCTTTAGAGGCTTTGCAATTTAGCCAGCGATATTATTATAAAATTTCTTGTTGGAATTCCTAAAAATAGGAATGTTAATAAGTTTAACTACTTTTTGGAAGATGATACATTAAACCAAAAGTGTCACTTTGTGGCTTTTGATAAAAAAAAAATTCCATGAAGGTAATCTATCATATTAATAAGAGTTAAAAAAAAAATCACATTACATTCATTATCTCAATTGGTGCATATTCCAAATAAAATTTTAAGGAAATATAGAGGGTTCATGACAGTGTTTATAGGGAACAAAGGGTTCTCAACGTTAAAAAGGGCCTAAGGGGAGGAAATATCAAATATATGATACTGTCATGAAAGTGTGGCCTCAGAATAAAGATGAAGCCAAACTTCACCCTTTCTGTGAAAGAGTAGGGCTTCTAAGAATTTTAAAGTCATTTTTCCACAGTAGACCCATAAGGGAATTCAATACAAAGAAGAGCCCATTGATCTTTTCTTTAATTGAATGAACTCTAATAAAAGTTAAAGCAAATACACTTTCTAAAGGAATTGTATTACTTGAAGCACTGCAAGTTTGAACTTAATGTGACAGAACAGTACAAAGTGAAAAGAGCCTTTGGATCCCAAAACATCTACAGGCCAAAAACAGTCTGAGAAAACTACTCAGCTATGAACACAAGCAACATTTTACGAAGAAATAAAAATCCAGCACGACTCAGGGTAGAAACAAGAACTCAATACGTAAACCTCAGTGTGTTGGGAGCAGAAACACACTTAAATTGGATTCCGTTTTATGCAGTAAGACAACCCACTGAATATCACATCTTCCTAACCACAGCAGAGCAATCCTGTGAGAAACTGAGATGTTACATTCTTTTTTTCTTAGAACTAAGTGTTCAAAACCTCGTGTATAGTTTACACTGAACACCATTTTAATCTGTACTAGCTACAATTCAGGATCTCAATAGCTCAAGAGTGCTCAACATGTTACTAGCATCTACCTTATTAGACAATACAATTTTATTTCATTTATTTCCACAAATAGCTGTAATTGCTCTTCTTAGTCACTCTTTGTACATATGAAGTACTATGGGACAGGCACTGCAATCAACAGATGTAGCAATAGAGAAACTAGATAAAATCTGGATCCTCAATCTTAATGTCCCAAATACATTATAGTACATTCAACACCCAGTGTGTGCAGCTTTAGCAATATCCATAAGTGCTGATATGTAGCCACTTATAAAAATCATTCCCTGAAAGCTGCTTAAAATCTCATACATATTTTATCTTTTTGAAAAGTTATGGAAAATTTCAAATACATGAGTGGAGAAAATAGCAAAATGAACAAGCAAAAACCATGTGCCCAAGACTCATCTTACCATAATTTTGCAAAGTTCCCGGCCAGGTATTGAACCCATGTCACAACAGTGATCCAGGCCACTGCAGTAACACCAACAGGTCCGTAACTCACTGTGCCACAAGAGAACTCCTTTTCTTTTCTTTTTTTTTGCCTTATCTAGGATCGCACCCGCAGCATATGGAGGTTCCCAGGCTAAGGGTCTAACAGGAGCTTTAGCTGCCAGCCTTTGCCACAGCCACAGCAACGCGGGATCTGAGCCGCATCTGCAACCTACACCACAGCTCACAGCAATGCTGGATCCTTAACCCACTGAGCAAAGCCAGGGATCGAACCCACAACCTCATGGTTCCTAGTCAGATTCATTAATCACTGAGCCACGAAGGGAACCCCAGTACTCCTTTTTTTTTGCATGAGCACCTTAAAGGTAATTCTAGATGTATCTTATGTGTATAAACTTCCTAATTTATCGCTAAGACACTTTTACATAAACACAATGTTATTACCACATCTAACAAAAACATAATTTCTTACAATTATCCAATACAGTCAATAGTACAATTTCCCCAACTGTCGTAAGTCTTTTTTACTTTGGTTCAACTTGTGATCCAAATAAGAACCGCTCATTCACTGCATTTCATTGATACATCTCTTAGGACTCTTAATTTCTAAGAGTTCCACCTCCCTTTTTTCAGTGCCATTTTTCTGATTGAGAAGCTGAGTCATTATTCTTGTAAATTACCCACTTCACATTTTAGATTTGTCTGATTTTTGTTGTATCATGTAATTTGTTCTTCTGTTTCCTGAATTTTCTCTAAACTGGGATCTTGATCCTTAATTAGATTCAGGTTCAAATTTTTGGCAATGGTATGTCTTATCATATCTTATTAGGAAGCACAAAACATTTTGTCCTATTTTTGATGAGATTAAAATTGATCAGTGGGTTCAGATGTTGTCAACCTGATTTACTCACTATGAAGTTCGTATCAACCATTCGCCTAAGTGTCTTAAACCTCTACTGAGAATTGTGCTTACATCCATTATTTTACTACATCCTGTAAAATTCTCTAAGAACTTTACCTCATCAAATTGTAGTCACCTTGAAATACAGTTTATACAGGAAATGCAGACTAAATGGTTTTTCTTTCCCTGTATTTATCAATTTCCAGAATGAGATGGTATGCGGACAACCCCCAGAGGTATACTGCAGAGATGAAAGAACAGAGGTGATAACAGGTAGTCAAAAGCTTTTCCACATTCACTCCTTGAAGAGAGCTTCTTTATAGGATAAATTTCCTAAAGTTTAACAGAGTTTAATGGTGATGAAATACTTATACATATTTCTTAAAACTTGTCTTTTAAATATAACCTCTCATATTAATTGTGAGCATGAAGCAAAAGGGATTCCTACATCCAGACACTTTTTAAATTTATTTTCTAATGCTCCTTAAGACAAATTTCACAGTGGATGGCTTTCTCATAATTTAGTTACATTATGAACTCGCTGATGGTAAGTAAGATGTGAATGTTGTCTAAATGCCTTCTTACATTCCTTACATTTGTAGGGTTTCTCACCAGAATGAATTCTCTGATGCTGAATAAGTGATGAATGAAGTCTAAAGGCCTTTCCACATTCCTTACAGTCATAGGGTTTCTCACCAGTATGAATGCTCTGATGTTGAGTAAGTTGGGAGAGAAGTCTAAAAGTCTTCTCACATTCCTTACACTTATAAGGTTTCTCACCAAAATGAATACTCTGATGTTGAGTAAGTTGTGAAAACAGTCTGAAGGCCTTCCCACATTCCTTACAATCATAGGGTTTCTCTCCAACATGAATACCCTGATGTGAAATAAGTTCTGAGTAACGACGAAAGAACTTCTGACACTCCTTACATTCATAAGGTTTCTCACCAGTATGAATTCTCTGATGGAGAGTTAGGTGATAGGCACGACTAAAGGTCTTCCCGCATTCCTTGCAATCGTAGGGTTTCTCCCCAGTGTGAATTCTCTGATGAAGAGTAAGTTGCTGCCGCACTCTAAAGGCCTTTCCACATTCCTTACAGTCATAGGGTTTCTCACCAGTATGAAGTTTGTGATGTACTCTCAGGCCTGTACTACACAAAAAAGCCTGCCCACACTCCTTGCATTCATAGCACTTCTCAGCAATATTAAGTCTTTGATGTCGAGTAAGGTGTGCATATTGTCTAAAGGTCTTCCCACATTCCTTACATTCATAGGGTTTCTCACCAGTATGAATCATTTGATGGAGATTAAGTTGTCCTCGCACTCTAAAAGCCTTCCCACATTCCTTACACACATAGGGCTTCTCACCAATATGAATTCTCTGATGGACACGAAGATCTGCAGCACACGTAAAGATCTTTCCACATCTTTTACATTCAAGGAGTTTGTCAGAAGCATGAATTCTCTGATGTCGACTAAGGTGGGCACACTGTCTAAAGGCTTTTCCACAGTCTTTACATTCATAGGGTTTCTCACCAGTATGAATTCTCTGATGAAAAGTAAGCTGTTGGCGAACTCTAAAAGCCTTCCCACAATCCCCACATTCATAGGGTTTCTCTTTATTGTGAATTCTCTGATACAGAGTAAGAGATGTGCGTTTTCTGTTCTTGGGCGTTTTTTCAGAGGTGGTTTTTTTCACTTGCCTGAAATATGCCTCTTGTCCCTGAAAATCTTTATATCCACAATCTTTCCTAAAAAAGGAGTCTTCAAGGCCACAACTTCTAATTCTTTCCATTATCTCCCACTGAGATAAATTCATTTCACAAATATCCTTTACTTGAAATAACTTTTTAGTGTCATATCTGGATTCCAAATCTGAAAGAAAACAAGATAAACACACACTTATTTTCTTATTCTAGAAAAAGTAAACAAAGAAGCAAATAACTTTATAATAGGAAAAAAAACTAGAAAATGAAGCCCAGTTAAAGTAAAGTAAATGTGCTAGGAAGGGAACAACCTTCTAAAATAATCATGTAATTTGAAAAAAGCAATAAAGAAAATGAGTTTAGACCAAGTAATTTGGAAACAGATAAACTTTGAGATCTTTACCTAAATTTTTTAATGATTTCTCTTTTTTAAAATAAGAATAAAGTACAAACACCTTACTATGAGTAATATGACCTTTGTTTACCAAGAGATTTCATCTCAAGCCGTTGCCCTCTTTGCTCCGTGTCTCTCCAAACTTGCCTCCTTTCAGATCCTAGAATGCGTCACAATCTTTCCATTTCTTAGAGCTTTTTATTAGCTATTAAATCTCTTGGGAATGCTGACTTTCAGTATCCATGTATTGGGTTCTTCTCATTCTTTAAGGGGTCATGATAAAAATCAGAAAAATGGAGCTCCCGTTGTGGCTCAGTGGTAACGAACCTGACTAGTATCCACGAGGACGCAGGCTGAATCTCTGGCCTTGCTCAGTGGGTGAAGTATCTGACATTGCCGCAAGCTGTGGTATAGGTTGCTGACATGGCTCAGATCCTGCATTGCTATGGCTGTGGTGTAGGCTGGCAGCTACAGCTCTGATTCAAGCCCTAGCCTAGGAACCTCTATATGCCACGGGTATGGACCTAAAAAGACAAAAAGACACACACACACACAGAAAATCAAAAAAACTATCTGTGCTGACTTCATCTAATCTTTACCCTTTATTTTCTATCCCAGTAACTGTTCCTTGATTAACACTTTTTTCAATTTTGTTGTTATATATTAATTATCCCAGTTTTTTTTTTCTTTTTGAGCCACACCCACAGCATATGGAAGTTCCTGGGCCAAGGACTGAATATGAGCCACAGTTGCAGCAACACTGGATCCTTAATCCACTGCGCCGGGCTAAGGATCAAAACTGTGTGGCTAGAGACACCACTGGATCCCTGATCCTCTGCAACACAGCAGGAACTCCAATTTTCTCAATTTTTATTCTCTTTATTGTCTTACCTTAAACCTCCCCAAGGGCAGAAACAATGTTTCACTTATCATTGAAGAACAAATGTAGAGCACACAGTAACTATTAATTATTACATTTCTCTAACTAGTTAATAGTAAAAATGTGTATGTTGCCTTGCCTCTAATCTTACATGGTATTATTCTTTTTTTATCACTTCCTATAGAGATGAGAAACAAAGGCACATCTAAGATATCTCAATCAAACACATAAACGGGAAAATTTCTCTATACCTAATTATTCCTCCCATTGCCTCTGTACACGTAGATATCTTCAATTCAGCTCATTCTCTACTCCGCATAGTTGTGAGTGAACTTCACTTGCACAACCAAGGTTATGACAGTTTCCATTTATTTATTATTTCTGTTTATATAACTACACACATCTACGTTACAAATAAATACTCGACCTGTTTTGTTCCTTTATGCCCTTTCCTATATTCTTCCTAAAGTCTTCATAGCAATGCCAATTGAGTGCTTCCAAGAAAGTATATCATTGATTTTTCAGGCATAACAGGTTTATAAAATAGTAACATGCTAATAAAATTCTGAACAAGGACAGGTGTTTTTCTCAAATGTATATTTTCTCAATATTTTTACTAAGAATTCAAAATTTTTCCAAAAGAAAAAGGTGTTTTAAAAAGTCTACAACACAGCAACATTATTTTTAATATGCCCCAACTGGAAAGAATCCAACTTTTCATCAACAGAAGAATGACCAGGTAAATTAAGATGTATGCTTACAACACAGTAACAATGAATTATATAAGAGAATTAATTGTACAGCAATGAGGATGAATGACGTACAAGTACACACAACATGGATAATTCTCATGGATAACATAATGATGATGAAAGTCAGACATAAAAGAATATATATTATTCCATTTCTATAAAGCTTAAACGCAGTGAAATTAATCTATGAACTTGTTAAGTCAGGCTAGTAGTTAACTTTTTTTTGTCTTTTTTTGCCTTTTTCTAGGACCGCACCTGTGGCATATGGAGGTTCCCAGGCTAGGAGTCTAATTAGAGCTGTAGCTGCCAGCCTACACCACAGCCACAGCAACACTGAATCCGAGCCACATCTGCAACCTACACCACGGCTCACAGCAATGCCGGGTCCTTAACCCACTGAGCAAGGCCAGGGATCGAACCTGCAACCTCATGGTTCCTAGTCGGATTCGTTAACCACTGAGCCATGACGGGAACTCCAGGCTAGTAGTTAACTTTGACAGGGAAGAATGACTGGAAAAAGTCAGGAAAGCTTCTGATATTCTAGTAAAAGCTCTATTTCTGAAACAGTGTGCTGATTAGATGGCTGTAATCGCTTTGTGAAAATTCAGTAAGCTGCATATTATGATTTCTGTACTTTTGGCATCTATTTATATTTCAGTAAATTTACTTTTTTTCACCCCTCTTTTTTGGCTGCACTTGCAGCCTATGGAAGTTCCCTGGCCAGGGGTTGAATCTGAGACACAGCTGCGGCAACACCAGATCCTTAACTCTCTCTGCCCAGCTACAGAGACAATGTCAGATCCTCAACCTACTGTGCCACAAGAGGAACTCCCTCAATAAATTTACTTTACCACTTTTTTAATTTCTTTTTTTTCTTTTTTTTTAGGGTTGCACTTGTAGCAAATGGAAGTTCCCAGGCTAGGGCTTGAGTCAGAACTGCAGCTGCAGGCCTATGCCACAGCAACACCAGATCCAAGCTGCATCTGTGTCCTATGCTGCAGCTTGTGGCAACACCGGATCCTTAACCCAATGAGCAAGGCCAGGGATCAAACCCACATCCTCATGGATACTAGTCAGGTTCTTAACCTGCTGAGCCACAACTGGAAGTCACTAAGTTTCCTTTAAAAAGGATATACTAAAAAGATGTTAAAAGGCAACAATGATTTAAATAGGGTGGGTAAATTGTGAGCAGAGACAAATGAGTGGCACAGAAAATACTACTATGAAATCCATGTATCTTTCTCCTTCCTTCCATGTCTCCTCCATCTCTTTTTCTGTCCTTTACTTCTCTTTTTCCCTCTCTCTTTCCCTCTCCCTCTCTCTGTCTATCTGCCTGTCTCTATCTCCCTATTCAAGAAAGCAATATAAAACTATGGCAATTTTATAAAAAATTTGGGGAAAAAAAAGCTTAAGGCTTCATTACAACAAATAAGATATAACTGATATGTAAAATGAACAGTAATTGGCTAAGTCACAACAGTAGTAAATAAGTAGGCAGCTTAAAAGATGTAACTATTACTAAGATGGTAATTTTAGGAGTTCCCATCGTGGCACAGTGGAGACGAATCTGACTAGGAACCATGAGGTTACGGGTTCCACCCCTGGCCTTGCTCAGTGGGTTAACGATCTGGCGTTGCTGTGAGCTGTGGTGTAGGTTGCATAAACAGTTTGGATATGGCATTGCTGTGGCTCTGGCATAGGCCAGCAGCAACAGCTCTGAGCAGACCCCTAGCCTGGCAACCTCCATATGCTGCAGGTGGGGCCCTAAACACACACACACACACACAAGATGGTAATTTTAAAGGATTTACTTGCAAAATAAAATTAAAAACCAGTGATGTAAAGAAAAGTTGTAGTCAAAATCAAAACTGAAAGCCCAAACAACTGTAGGAAAAATGAGAAAGTGTACACAGCGGAAAAGCCCAGTCTAAGAAACGTTAAACAATGGAAAAAGTAATGCAATAAAGGAAGTGAGCAGACAATGCACAAAATAAATAAAAGTATAAAAAAAACTTAGGGTAAAATGTCCACATTCACCCATAAAAAACAAAGTAGAAGTTAAAAAATATAAAATCTGAAGGTTTTAAATTAAAGAACGAAACATTCCCAGTGAGGATACAGTGAACCTAAGACTCTCTTCTATGACTTCCTCACCTAAGTGATGTGCCAGATTAAGATCTTGGCACGCTGAACATTCTTACCTAGGAGACTATACTACAGTTGACCCTAGAACATGGGGCTTAGAGAGGCCAGTACCCCCTCAACATTGAAAAATGTGCGTATGGCTTTACAGTTGGCCCTCCATATCCACATTTCTGTAACTACAGATTCAAACAACCTTGAATCATGTAGCACCATAGTATTTATTTTTTAAAACCCAGGTATGGGAGTTCCCGTTGTGGCACAGTGGCAACGATCCGACTAGGAACCATGAGGTTGTGGGTTTGATCCCCAGCCTCGCTCAGTGGGTTAAGGATCCGATGTTGCTATGAGCTGTGGTGTAGACTGCAGATGTGGCTCAGGTCCTGCATTGCTGTGGCTGTGGTGTAGGCCGGCAGCTATAGCTCCGATTTGACTCCTAGCCTGGGAACCTCCATATGCCGCGAGTGTGGCCCTAAAAAGCAAAAAAAAAAACAAAAAAAACCCATGTAGTTTAAACCATGCTGTTCAAGGGTAAACTGTATAAACAACTGAACTTTAATCGTATGATTTTATTTAAAAAGTAATATGTAATAATATGTAATATTATGATGTTCTGTAAAAAGTCAGCCATGGTTGTTTCCAAATTTTTATGCCAGTTATTTCCCCTGGAAGAAATTAAGACAAGCATTTCCATCTATGAAACCTAAGTCTAGTGCCTTGTAAGTTCTGGTCATAGATGGATATTGCATTGTTGTCAAAGTAGGCATGAGTAAGAAAATGGTAAAGATGGATGGGAAACATAGAAATGCATGAAGGATTCTGCACACAGACTGCTTTATAAGTTAACTTTAGATTCTTGTTCCACTTTAAATAAAACTAGAAATAATAGCCTATCATTATATGTATAATTTAACCAAGAAAAAACTGGCTGGACCAATTTCGAAACAAAAGGCTAAACTAAACATCAAAAGATACATATAAAATATATAACTACTTAAAATTGATAAACCAAATACTAGCTTGTATTCTACTGAATTAAAGGGCTTTACTCTAGTAAATAATGTTAATACGAAAGCAAAATATTAGCCCATCTTAGAACTATGTAGAAGGAGAAATATTATTTCCATTTGCAGGTTATCAGCTTTAATTAAAAAGAAAATAAGGAACAAATTACCTGGTCATAAAGTTAATTGGTTTCCTGAGATACGATGTCTTCAATATCTTTTGCTAATTTAAGATGATATGGATACAGAATATTTATGACAGGGGCAGTTTTAGTCACATTAACACCAGAGGTCATGAATCAAGAGATGTGTAAATGTTAAAACCCTACAACCATAGAACGGTACTTCTAAATATCAAAATTCATCAAATATTGAGTAATTCATACTGAATTCCAAATAATCCTCACATTCTGCTGATAACTTTCCTGGTAATTTCATCAAGGAATCAGAGCAATGAAAGAAAAATGTTTTTCTCCCCTTCAACACATTATCCAATCAACCTGTACCCATATTTTTCTGATATACACCAATTTTCCTTCATAAATTGGCTCCAACTCCTACTCATTACTGAAAAGTCATTGCTTACAAAACTATCCTCTCTCTTCATCAATTTTTTTCTTTGAAATCATTCCCTTCAGCCTACAAACATGTTCTAACACCTCACAGCCTAAGGTACTTTACCTGACTCCTATGTGTCTGATTTTATGGCAAAATTCCTCCAAAAAGAATTATATACATTTATTTTCAACACTGCCTGACCTCACATTTTCCTTTCATCTCGCAATAACTTTAAAACAAAATTTTACTACAGAGCATTTCTAACACACAAAAAAGTAGAACAGTAAGAATATATCTATGAACCAGCCTCAACAACCAGCAACCAAGCCCAGTACTGGCCCATGCATACCTTAATCCATTCTCCTCATATTCTCATATATTCATTTTTGTAATCACTTCAAGATTTATCTCTAAAAGGCTTTAAAAAATCCTAATACCATTATCCAAATCTGAAAATCTGAACAGTAATTAAGAACATCAAAAATCAGTGCTCATGCTTCCAACTATCTCACACATTAAATTTAAGAAAAATTTTTTAAAAATGATCCAAAGTTCATAATGTACAAGTAGTTGACATATCTTCTTCATGTCTAAAACCTACAGGTTCTCCTGCTATCTTCTGATCTCCCTTCAATTTATTTGTTGAAGAACTATTTTTGACCCTACAGCATTTCCCATATTCTGAATTTTGCTGACTATATTCCCAAAGTATAGGAGAACATGTTCCTCTGTCTTCCTCAAATAAACTGGTAGCTGGGCCTAAGTATGATGGAACTTCTTTTTGGGCCACACCCATGGTATATGGAGGTTTCCAGGCTAGGGGTTGAATTGGAGCTGCAGCCGCTGGCATACATCACAGCCACAGCAATGCGAGATCCGAACCAGGTCTTTGACCTGCACCACAGCTCAGGGCAATGCTGGATCCTTAACCCACTAAGCAAGGCCAGGGATTGAACCTGCGTCCTCATGGATGCTAGTCAGATTCATTTCCACTGAGCCACGATGTGAATTCCTAAATCTATGCTTTCTAAATTAAGTTATTTCTCTAGTAGTTTCCAATGGTGAACAATCTGTTAGTAGCATTAAAAATTTATAAAATTTGGAGTTCCCGTTGTGGCTCAGTGGTTAATGAATCTGACTAGGAACCATGACGTTGTGGGTTTGATCCCTGGCCTTCCTCAGTGGGTTAAGGATCCAGCGTTGCCGTGAGCTGTGATGTAGGTCGCAGATGCGGCTTGGATCCTGCGCTGCTGTGGCTGTGGCACAGGCCGGTGGCTACAGCTCCAATTAGAGCCCTAGCCTGGGAACCTCCACATGCTGCAGGTGTGGCCCTAAAAGGACAAAAGATAAAAACAAACAAACAAAAAGTATAAAATTAAGCATATTTCCTGTGTTGCAATATACTGCAGTTACGTACATAAATGCTCAAATGATTCCACCTTTGACAAGTTGCAGAGCCTCTTCCAGGTGGCTCCTCTTCCCTGCCCACCCTATCTAAAATTACCCCATTCACACATCATAATTCTCCAAATCCTTTTTTTTTTGTCTTTTTGCCTTATTTAGGGCTGCACCCGTGGCATATGGAGATTCCCCAGCTAAGGGTCTACAGGAGCTGTAGCCGCCGGCCTTCGCCACAGCCACAGCAACGCGGGATCCAAACCGCGTCTGCAACCTACACCACAGCTCACGGCAACTGCGGATCCTTAACCCGCTGAGCAAGGCCAGGGATCAAACCCACAACCTCATGGTTCCTAGTCGGATTCGTTAACCACTGAGCCACGACAGGAACTCCTCTCCATATTCTTATCCTATTCACTTTTCTTCATAATATTTAATCACTTCAGAATATTTAGTAATCTATTTGTTTATTGCATGATTTCCCTACTACAATGTGAACTCCATGAAGAAAAGGCAATGAAGAAGTATATATAAAAAGACAAAATACAAAAGATGAGCCAGAAAGGAATTAGATGCAAAGTACAGATAAAATGTTAGTCACTGGGGAAGGAAGCTTTCTCCTACTGAAATGAGAAGGAAACATGAGAGTGAAGAAAGAAGTGGTAAGTGGAAGGACAGATGAAATTCCTGTGGTGGTTCATGCTGAGATCTAAGTTTTCTTCCCAGATTTCAGGTCTTTCCTTCGTAATCAACATCTAAGGGGCATGTTTCCTTCCCAACCAGCAGGGATGTGCCATGCCATTAACAGCTTATCTTGTTCTGATTAGCACTTACTCACCTAGGCTCCATCTTCTTTTCTCATCCCTCACAACCATCCAGGGTTCTTTCCCTTGCTCTAGCAGAGTAATTACATCCGGCTTAGAAATGGAACATCCTCCTTGAAAAAACATAATGGAACATAATAAAGGATATACTTGGCCAAGCCTTCAGAACACAGAAGAGTATGGGACTGAAAAATATTCATATTAGAATTATTTCAGGATCACAAGGAATCACAAGAACAGAGAAGTAGGAATATGGCCTTTCCCCCGCCCCCCCCCAGCCACACGTGCAGCATATGGAAATTCCCAGGCCAGGGATCGAATCTGAGCTGGAGCTGTGACCTATACCACAGCTGCAGCAAACACCAGAACCTTAACCCACTGAGCCAGGTGGGGGAGTCAAACCAGAACCTCCACAGACACAAGCCAGATCATTTATCCACTATGCCACAACGGGAATTCCAGTATTACCCTATTTTAATTGCCAACTCATGCAGGCTCTAGCTCTTGAGGAAGTAATCACTGAGAGTACTGGTTTCAAATTATGCCTCTGTCATCTGAGTCACCACAGCCTCAGTATTCTCAGTTGGAAAAACAGTAATATATACCTATAGGTAAGTAATAATATACAATAACATATAAAACGTATATAAAATAATAACAAATACTCAGTATTCGGTGTGAGGTTTGCCTTAAAGTGCTTGGATGAATGGCTAGTACATTATGTTTATGAAGTGCTATTTTCGCTTTTTAAAAATATTTTACTAAGGGGAAAATCGTCTCTTGCCAATATATTCATCCAATGTTAGAAGCAATGCTCATATATTTTAAACATTAATTAAAAGGTAATATATTTGTCATAGCCATCTGAATGTATCCATTTTTTTCTTTTTCTTTTTGTCTTTTTAGGGCCGCACATGTGGTGTTGAATCAGAGCTATAGCCGCTGGCCTATGCCACAGCCACAGCCACATCAGATCCGAGACACCTCTGCAACCTACACCACACCTCACTGCAATGCTGAATCCTTAACCCACTGAGAGCGGCCAGGGATAGAACCTACATCCTCATGCATGCTAGCCAGATTCATTTCCACTGAGCCACGACGGGAACTCCTCCACTTGAGTTTTAACAAATTGTTGATTTAACCCAGAATCATAACCCACTGGATAAGCTTTTTCAATAGGTGTGTAGAGCCAGATACCTCCGTCTTCCTGCTCACATTTCCACTAAGTTGATGGATAACAGACCATCTACAACAGTATGAAAAGTTTTCATTAAAATGGTTTTGTTGGGAGTTCTCTGATGGCCTCGTGAGTTGAGGACCACGTGTTCTTACTACTGTGGCTAGGGGTCCTCCTGTATGGTGTAGGTTCGATCCCTAGCCCAGGAACTTCCACATAAAAAAAGAAAAAAGAAAAAAAGAGAGAGAACCTAAAATAAACACTGCAACTCTCATTTAAAAAAACAAAAGATAAAAAGAAAATGATTTTGCTCTCAATGTCTAAGAATTATATCCAACTATCAATAAAGACAAGCAATTACAGAAAAGGTAAAGGAAAATGTAAAGGTTACTGAATTACAGGGGAAACTAAAGGTGCTATTTAATAGTTTAATAGCTGAAGGTGCGTATTC
Organism: Catagonus wagneri; assembly: GCA_004024745.2. Lineage (NCBI taxonomy): Eukaryota > Metazoa > Chordata > Mammalia > Artiodactyla > Tayassuidae > Catagonus > Catagonus wagneri. The sequence continues at coordinate 1,548,351 of PVHT020000178.1, read as the reverse complement.
TCAAACTACAGAGCAGATATTCAGCTAGTTTTTAGAAAGACAGCCCTGAAATTCAGTCATGGGAGTTTCTAAATTATTTGACACAGAAAAACTTACCCAGTGATACCAAGTTGCTATAGTTCTCTAATATCACATCTCTGTACAGATTCCTCTGATTTGAGTTCAGGCATTCCCACTCTTCCTGAGAAAAGTCTACAGTCACATCTCTGAACATCACTAAATCCTGAAATGACAAATCCATGTATTATTTGTCAAATTTATTTCTGTAAAGGGCCACATGCCACATATTGTTTCTACTTGCATCTCCTTCCCATTTTTTTTTATAAACAATTCTTTCAAAAAGCAATTAACTCATAGGCTCTACGAAAACAGACCATGGGTTGAATCTGTTTCACACGCCATTGTTTGCTTTATACAAAACTTCCTATATACTATGGGATACTTAATTTTACTTATTTCCAGATATGGTCAGGTAATTACTTAAAAGTTTCATTAAATCATAGCAATATTTTCTTATATCAGGCTTCCAAAGCAAAATAAAAGTAAAAATAAACACAAGGGACTAGAGTTGGCACTGTGGCACAACAGGATCAGTGGTATCTCTGGGGTGCTGGGATGCAGGTTTGATCCCTGGAGTGGCACAGTGGGTTAAGGATCCAGTGCTGTTGCAATTACAGCGCGGGTTACAGCTGCAACTCAGATTCAATCCCTGGCCAAGGAACTCCATACGCCGTGGGGTGGCCAAAAGAGAAAATGGAAAAAGAAATAACATACAGATGGCCAAGATGCACGTGAAAAGATGCTCAACATCACTAATTATTAGAGAAATGTAAATCAAAACTACAACAAGGTATCACCTCATACCAGTCAGAATGGCTATCATCAAAAAGTCTACAAATAAATGCTGGAGAGGGTGTGGAGAGAAGGGAAACTTCCTACACTACTGGTGATAATGTGAATCGGTACAGCCATTATGTAAAATAGACTGGAGTTTCCTTAAAAGACTAAAACAGGAGTTCCCGTTGTGGCTCAGCAAGATTAAGAACCCGACTAGTATCCATGAGGATGCAGGTTCGATCCGTGGGAATCTCAGTGGGTTAAGGATCTGGTCTTGCTGCAAGCTGCAGCATAGGTTGCAGATGTGGCTCCAATACCCATGTTGCCATGGCTGTGGTATAGGCCAGCAGCAGCTCTGATTTGACCCCTAGCTTGGGAACTTCCATATGCCAGGGATGTGGCCCTAAGACAGACCAGAAAAAAAAAAAAAAAAAACCTACAAAAGTAAAAATAGAGCTACCATATGATCCAGCAATCCCACTCCTGGGTATTCATCTGGAGACAATGAAAATTTAAAATTTTGAAAAGATACATGCACCCCAATGTTCATAGAGCACTATTTATAATAGCCAAGACACGGAAACAACTCAAGTGCAAATCTTCAGAAGACTGGCTTAAGAAGATATGGTACACACACACACACACAGTGTAATACTACTCAACCATAAAAGAGACTAAAATATTGCCATTTGCAGCAACATGGATAGACCTAGAGAGTATCTTACTAAAGCGAAATAAGTCAGAGAAAGAAATTCTATATGATATCACTAATGTACGGAATCTAAAAATTATACAAATGAATTTATTTACAAGAAAGAAACTGACTTACAGACATAGAAAACAAACTTGTGGTTACAAAAGGGGAGAGTGAGGGAAGGGAAAATTAGGAGTACTAACAGATACAAACTACTATACATAAAATAGCAACAAGGATTTACTGTATAGCATAGGGAACTACATTCAGTATCTTATAACAACATATAACGGAATATAATCTGAAAAAAATAGTTTAATCACTTTGACATACACCTGAAACTAACACAATATAGCAAATTTAAAAAAAAAAAAGAGAGAGGTCCTGTCATGTCTCAGTGGTAACAAACCTGACTAGGATCCATGAGGAGGTGGTGGATCCAGTGTTGCTGTGAGCTTTACTGAAGATCACAGATGCAGCTCAGATCTGGCATTGCTGTGGTGCAGGCTGGCAGCTACAGCTCTGATTCGACCCCCTAGCCTGGGAACTTCGATATGCCATGGGTGTGGCCCTAAACAGACAGAAAAGAAAAAAAGAAAGAAAAAGAATTTCACCATTGAGATGTGTCCATAAGAATACTGCTTGCAACAAGCTTAAAAAAATTATCAGTAAATGTGATTCACTCTAATCACTTTTCCTTTAAGGATCAGAAAAAAGAAATGATAGATTTTTCCCCCAAAATGAACCATACAAATCTCTATTTTTTTGGCCATTTGCACAACATGTAGAAGATCCTGGGCCTGGGATCAAACCCACACCATAGTTGTGACCTGTGCCACAGCTGTGACAATGCCAGATACTTAGCCCACTGCACCACAAGGGAACTTCCAAAAATCCCTATTTTTAAAAAAATAGAGTATGCATGAAACTAAAGAATTTCTCTTTGACTATCAATATATATTTCATCACTATATCATTAGCATTTCCCCTATAACAAATTCTTTATTAAATTTTTTTCCTTTTTTGCTTTTTAGGTCCACACCCCCAATATACGGAGGTTCCCTGGCTAGGAGTTGAATTGGAACTACTGCTGCTGGCCTACAGCAGCGTAGGATCTGAACAGCTTCTGTGACCTGCACCACAGCTTCCAGCAACACTGGATCCTTAACCCACTGAGCAAGGCCACAGACTGAACATGCACCCTCGTGGATACTAGTCAGATTCCTTTCTGCTGTGCCATGACAGGAACTCCCCCTTTATTTAAAAAAAAATTTTTTTTTTTGGCTTTTTGCCTTTTCCTAGGGCCGCACTTGTGGCATATGGAGGTTCCCAGGCTAGGGGTCTAATGGTAGCTGTAGCCGCCAGCCTACGCCAGAGCCACAGCAACGCGGAATCCAAGCCGCGTCTGCAACCTACACCACAGCTCACGGCAACGCCGGATCCTTAACCCACTGAGCAAGGCCAGGGATCGAACCTGCAACCTCATGGTTCCTAGTCGGATTCGTTAACCACTGAGCCACGATGGGAACTCCTCTCCCCTTTATTAAATATTTTAAATTTATTACAAAATAGTCCATTTTATAGATATGTTGGACTTAGTGATTTTATTTAGAAATTTCTATACTTTTAAAAATATTAAATTATATTTACGATTTAGCTTACACAAAATTTCTAAAGCTGTAATGTCCAGTATGCTTAGAGCAGTTACTGAGTACATGAACCATAGCTAACAAGAAATTTAGATGTGCTGTAAGTATAAAATACACACCAGATACTGAAGACTTTAGAAAAAAAAAAAGAATGTACAATACTTCAATAATTTTTTAATTAGTTACACTTTGAAATAATGATATTTTGGCTATACTGGGTTTAATAAAATATTAAAATTAATTGCATATTTTTTTACATTTCAAGATGTGACTACTAAAAAGTTATGTATGCACCTTGCATATTATTGTAACCCTTTTTTTTTTTTTTAAGTGGCATATGGAGGTTCCCAGGCTAGGGGTTGAATCGCAGCTGCAGATGCCTACCACAGCCACAGCCACAGCCACAGCCACAGCCACAGCCACAGCCATGCCAGATACTTACCTCACTGAGAGAGGCCAGGGATGGAACTCACATTCTCATGGATCCTAGTTGGGCTCTTAATCCACTGAGCCAATAAGAACTCCTATTATTCTAACTTAAAAAAAAATTATCATTCTAGAAGTTCTCTCATGGCGCAGCAGGTTAAGGATCCAGCGTTGTCACTGCTGCAGCTCCAGTTGCTGCTGTGGTGCAGGTATGATCCCTGGCCTGGGAACTTCCAAATGCCACAGGGGTGGTCAAAAAAATTATTATTTTACACTTTTAATGAAATTGATATGAGCTCTCGTGTGCCAAGAAGGATTAATTTTATATTTTTAATATTGGCTATTGTCGCTCTAAAGTGTTCTCTAGTTGTTTTTTTTTTCCTTTTTGTCGTTTTAGGGCTGCACCTGTGGCATATGGAGATTCCCAGGCTAGGGGTCTAATCAGGGCTGTAGCCACCGGCCTACACGGCAGCCACAGCAACGCAGGATCTGAGCCATTTCTGCGAACTACACCACAGCTCACGGCAACGCCGGGTCCCTAACCCACTGAGCAAGGCCAGGGATCGAACCCACAACCTCGTGGTTCCTAGTCGGATTCGTTAACCGCTGCGCCACAATGGGAACTCCTAAAGTGTTCTCTAGTTTTGAGAGTCTCTTATCAGTTGTCTCCCTCTAGGGACTTCATTTCTGCTTTTGGACAAAGACTGAACACACAGGAGACACTGAATGATGTGGTAAACTCACACATGGACCTGGATGGAGAAGAGGGGGTACAACGGTAAGGGCTAGGGTGCCTGGCTCCATCCTTACTAGAATGGGAGCAGTTAGGAGGAAGTTGTTGGATAGGGCTCTTTTAGGAAGTTTCAGGATAACTAATGAGAATGTTCCCATAACTGGAAAAAAAAATTACAGCATTTCAAAAAGAGAGAAATATCAACTTACATGAGCCATGATTTCAGAGTTGCAAGAACTGGTTAATTTTTCTCAAGGGTCATTTACTGGAGAAGCAGAATCCACAGAAGCCAAGAGCTGGGGAAAGAGTTTGAAGCCATGAGAACAAAATTGCCTCAGCTCCCAAATTTTAAAAACTCACGCAATTTCTCCAATTCTAATATGCAACACCCCTCCACCTCCACAACACACAGACACATTATGAAAGCTAAGAGGTAGTTTAGACAAATATCCCTTCCCAAATCACAGGAAAATCATTGCACAAGGACAGATCTAGAGCAAACTCTCCTGCATGGAAGCACATGTCCAGACATTTTAGCAGAAGGGACTCGAGTTAGTCCCCCACCCCAGGGAGGCTGATCTGGGTCTGAGAATAGGCTGTCCAGATCCATCTCCCCAGATCCAGTCTGACCTTCTGAGCTGAGAAGAGGCCACACCATCTAAACCAGAACTTCCTTCTGGATACGGGGATCTGGTGTGTCTTCCTAACCCTGAAGAGTACAGACTAGAAATTCCCAAGCTTTACCATGCACCAGCAGATTTTTTTTTTGTCTTTTTGCCTTTTATGTAGAGCTGCACCCGCGGCATATGGAGGTTCCCAGGCTAGGGGTCTAACAGGAGCTGTAGCCGCCGGCCTTCGCCACAGCCACAGCAACGCGGGATCCGAGCCACATCTGCGACCCACACCACAGCTCACAGCTACGCCGGATCCGTAACCCACTGAGCAAGGCCAGGGATCAAACCCACAACCTCATGGTTCCTAGTCGGATTCGTTAACCACTGAGCCACGACAGGAACTCCACCAGCAAATTTTTTATAATATACTGATATACTGATAGCCTGACTCCCATCACTCAAACATTCTCATTTAATTAGTATAGAGGGTAGCCTGGGAATCAGGATTTTTAAAGCTTTAACCCTTTCCAAGGTGATCATAATGGGCAAGTTTGGCACTCAAACTCTGCATGCATCAGAATCACCCGGAAGACCTATTAAAGTACAGTTTGCAAGGCCCCACTCCTAAAGCTTGGCACTACTAGGTCTGGGGTTGGGCTTGAAAATTTGTATTTCAAAAAAAGCTGACATTGAGGCTGCTGATCCAAATGCCACAATTTGAGAACTACTTGCACAGACCATGTCTAGCAGTGTTTACAATGGCCAAGCTGTACCTGCACACTGGGATCCCTTCCTCCAGGCTGAACTACCTTTCTCAGAACTCTCAAAGCTCACTGTTCACCACTTTGCTATTATGAATCACCAATACAAGAGTTCCCTTCATGGCTCAGCGGTAACAAACCCAACTAAGATCCATGAGGAAGCGAGTTCGATACTTCGATCAGTGGGTTAAAGGAACTGGCATTGCCATGAGCTGCGGTGTAAGTCGCAGACGGAGCTAGGATCTAGAGTTGCTGTGGCTGTGTTGTAGGCCAGCAGCTGTACCTCTGATTTGACCCCTAGCCTGGTAACTTCCATATGCCGCACATGCAGCCCTAAAAAGAAAAAAAAAATCATCAATACTTCCTACATGATCTTATTTACCAACCAAATTCCCTTGGTATCCAGGCTAGGGAAAAGTGAATTTGTGAAACCTGAGTACAAATAATTCTCTAGAAAGTAGAAATAGCCCACTAGTTAAAATTCACTAAGGCTCCTGGCCGCCCAGTCTTCTGCCCAGAGAACCCTTCTTGTGGTTAAAGCTGCTGTTCCCAGGAAACAGTGTCGTCTCCCCTGCCTTCTTGTGGGCCCCATGGTGTGATGCTGTGTCTGTATACTTTATACAAAGGTACTTGGCCTTTCCCTCTGTACATTATATTTGACATAGATTAAGCCAGTATAAACAAACAAATGAAACATCACTAGTAAATAAGGAGTCCCGTTTAAAGGAACTGGACTAAAAGATTTTAAAAATTGATAACACCTCATACTAAGGCTGTGGGGGAATGAATACTTGTGGTAGGATGTAGAAATAATGAGCTGATATGTGGAAAATGGTTATAATGGGACCAAAATGACAGAAAGAACCTAAATATCTTTCAAATAATGTTAAATAAATTATGCATTCACACAACAGAAAACTAAATACCCACTAAATATAAAGGTAAAACTCTTCTTTGATGTCACAGAAAAATAGTCACCACATATTGCTGCAAGAAGAAGAAAGCTTAAAAATAGTATTGTAGTATGATTCTATTTTTGGCAGAAACACTATATACATATGCATACATGTATATGCGTGTGCATAAAATAATCTGTGAATGGACTTGGAATAAAATTTTATTGTGTTACCTCTACTGGATGGTATCCCAGGTAATCTTTATTTTGTTCTTATCTAGAGTCTCTTAATCGTTTTAATCAGAAATTTTATTTTATTATTATTATTTGTCTTTTTGCCTTATCTAGGGCCGCACCCATGGCATATGGAGGTTCCCAGGCTAGGAGTCTAACCAGAGCTGTAGCTGCCGGCCTTTGCCACAGCCACAGCAACGTGGGATCCGAGCCGTGTCTGCGACCTACACCACAGCTCACAGCTACGCCGGATCCTTAACCCACTGAGCAAGGCCAGGGACCGAACCTGCAACCTCATGGTTCCTAGTCGGATTTGTTAACTACTGAGCCATGACAGGAACTCCTTAATCAGAAATTTTAAAACATGTATCACTTATACCTGGATATACATTAAAAACAGGTCTACAAAGTATATTACAAAAAGCTCCAACAATTCTATCCCTGGTACCCTCCCCTTGCCCCAATCTTCCAAGTCTATAGGCAACATTTTTACCTCTTTTTTTATGGAGTTCCCGTCGTGGCTCAGTGGTTAACAAATCCGACTAAGAACCATGTGGCGAAGGCCAGCAGCTAGAGCTCCTGTTAGACCCCTAGCCTGGGAACCTCCATATGCCACGGGTGCGGCCCTCCATAAGGCAAAAAGACAAAAAAAAAAAAACATTTTTACCTCTTTCAGATGTTTCTTTTGGTGTATTAACACCATAGATTCAAATAACATACTAATTTTCAGTTTTAACCATTATCTGTTGACTTCCTACTATGGAACAGTAGTTTTAGCAATCTTGTATCCACCTAACATATATACATGGTTGCATCTCCCTATCCTTCTAATATGCTTTTGTTCTATTTCAGGGCAAAGGGATATTTAATTTCTATTATTAAGACTATGTAAATACCATTACAACTGGTATATAGCAACTGAGCTATGTTGTATAATTAGATTATTTTGGCTTCCTTGCCTAAGTCATCTTCTCTGAGGTTAAAATAATTTTTTTTCTAGGATTGATTTTCTAGGTAATTTTCATTCATTCATTTCTCAAACTCTTAAATGAAGGATCAGGAGAATGAAGCTCCTGGCATAAAATAGCAGAACTGTCCATTTCGTACTCTAAGACTCCTTTAGAAATTCAGCAAAATACTTCAGAATATCACCTGGACTCTCACTTGGCAAAAGTCAGTGCCGTATTCCTAAATGTTCCTATTTCTGAAATCCCACAAGACCTTGAGGTGAAAATATGAAACTTGAGGTGAAAAGCTGGTTAAATAATAGGACCTAGAAGCCTAATGAATGAATTGTTTAGGTAGTTTAGCATATCACTCCCCCAAAACTGATTTCTTAAATTTATAAAACATCCAGACAAATGCAATAATAATATAATCATTAATGCTACATTTTAGAAAACTGTTAAGGAATGGAAAATATCCAAGATACACTAAAGAAAAAAAATCCATTTACAAAACAAAAAATGTTTTTTTTTTTTTGTTTTTTTTTTTTAGGGCTACACCCGCAGCATATGGAGGTTCCCAGGCTAGGGATCAAATCAGAGCCATAGCTGCCGGCCTACACCACAGCCACAGCAACGCCAGACCCAAGCCAAATCTGTGATCTACACCACAGCTCATGGCAACACCGCATCCTTAACCCACTGAGAGAGGCCAGGGATCGAATCTGCATGCTCATGGATCCCAGTCGGGAAGGGAACTCCCCACGCACAAAAGATTAGATTATCTTAACCCATTAAAGTGAAACAGACACATCAACAGATGGAGAGAATCTCTTAATATTTAAATTCTGAAATTTTAAAATTAATTTTTTTGTCTTTTTTTGCCTTTATCTAGAGCCTCACCCGCAGCATATGGAGGTTCCCAGGCTAGGGGTCTAACAGGAGCTGTAGCTGCCGGCCTTCGCCACAGACACAGCAACACGGGATCCGAGCCGCGTCTGCAACCTATACCACAGCTCACGGCAACGCTGGATCCTTAACCCACTGAGCAAGGCCAGGGATCAAACCCGCAACCCCATGGTTCTTAGTCGGATTCGTTAACCACTGAGCCACGAAGGGAACTCCTAAAATTAATTTTAAATTAAAATTGTTTCTCAAATCAATTACTATCTATATCTTAAGAATTATAAATACTTGTAAGATTTCTCAAACCAAAAGGGGATCACTGGGGTTTCACCTTTCTCTATATATCCATGAAGGTACTACAACAATCCATTAAAGTACTGAATTCCTCCCAAAAACTAGGAACTAGAGGACTTCCCATGTGGCTCGCTCGCAACGCTGCTTCTAAGAACTAGAGGCCTTGGTTTCTTTAAAATTTTCAATTAACGCTATCCTATTCTGAAATAAAACCATATACAAAACCACAAATGCTTATAAAAATATTTGGGGGAAAATATCTAAATAGTAATAGTGATTATTTCTCGATATCGGGACCATAGAGAATTTCAATTTTCTTCTCCTTAGGTTCTTTAGTTAGTAAATATTTCACAAGCTTGTATTAAGTCCATCATCAGAAGTGAGTTTTTTTTCGTTGTTGTTAATTCCCATTTAAAATAATTATTTAATGATTTGTGAAGATGGTGTACCTTATAGTAATCAAGTAAGGTGTGATTAAATAGGCCTACAAAAGTGGTAACAATAGGGAAATCAAAGTGACTGAAAAAATAATTCCTTCCAATTACTGAATATTGTATTTCCTTTTTTTTTTTTTGGGCCGCCCCCAGGGTATATGCAGTTCGTGAGCCAGGAATCAGAATGGAGCCATACTTGCAATCTAAGCACAGCCGCTGCAACTCAGGATCCTTTACCCACTGTGTGGGGCGGGGGATCAAACCTGCATCCCAGCACTCCCAAGATACCTCTGATACCACTACACCACAGTGGGAACTCCTTGAATACTGTGTTTCATTAACACCCAGAGATCCTTCTGTAAAGGATAGCAATGCAATTAAGAGACAAAGCAGACAGAAAAAAATGCTTATTTCATAGCAGTTGTAGTAATTCTTTTTCCTGTTTTGGGGCCATACTCAAAGCATATGGAGGTTCTCAGGCTAGCAGTTGAATGGGAGCTACAGCAACCAGATCTGCGCCACAGCCAGAGCAACAGAGGATTCGAGCCTTGTCTGCAACCTACACCACAGTTCACCCCAATGCAGGATCTGAGTGAGGCCAGGGATCGAACCAGCAATGTCATAGTTACTAGTCTGATTCATTTCTCCCAAGCCACAACGTGAACTCAGGCTCAGTAATCTAAATTAACTCCTCCTGCACTCTAAAGAAAAACCAATTATTAAATCTTTGCAAAAGATCTTATTAATCCTTACCTGAATCTCCAGGATACATGTTACTTAATGATTTCTTAAAAATTTTTATTCTTATGACTGTTATAAACCATCATTATTATCGCATAACATTCCATTGCATGGATCAAGTGAGTTATGTAAGCATTTCCATATTGCTAAATAGTAAATTTTCTTTTTTCTTGGCCTCACCTATAGAATACAGACGTTCCCAGGCTCTTAACTCCGGTTGCCGCGGAGGTGCAATGCCGGCCCTGGCCTGGGGCAGTGGGTTAAGGACCCAGCGTTGCCCCAGCTGTGGCTTGGATTCAATCCTTGTGTCACTGGGGCCAATTAAAAAGAAAAGGAAAACAAAACATAAACTTCCAACAGGGCTCTTTCCATCGTTAGGATCCTTAGGAAAAACTGCTCACAGAGCAACTGCATGTACAGCACAAGGTTAACTGCAGAACTGCATTAAGTGGGCACCAGAAAAGTGGAATCTAGAGATTAGGCCCCCTGCCTCTAGGTAGGGGAATCCTGAGGCCCAAATCAGTAAGCGGATTTTTTTTTTTTTTTTGGTCTTTTTGTCCTTTTATGGCCGCACCCGCGGCATATGGAGGTTCCCAAGCTAGGGGTCCAATCGGAGCTGTAGCCGCCAGCCTACGCCAGAGCCACTGCAACGCCAGATCCGAGCCGCATCTGCAACCTACACCACAGCTCACGGCAACGCCGGATCGTTAACCCACTGAGAAAGACCAGGGATCGAACCTGAAACCTCACGGTTTCCCAGTCGGATTCGTTAACCGTTGCGTCACGACTTGAACTCCAATAAGCAGATCATTCTTAGGCGGGGCATTCCAAGGGAAAGAAATTAAAAAAATCCAGTCTCCCAAAAATCAAACGCACTTCACGGAAACAAAGAAGCAGCACAAATTCACAAAGAACCTGTTTTTAGAGGCGCAGCAGTGATTCGCTTCATTCACTTCACAGGCCTTTTCTGGAGATTGACAGGCTGGAGAAGCAAAACAGGGTTCATTACACCGCAGGCTTTTCTGGACTCGGTCAGCACCCACCCCCACGGCCCCTGGACCCTGGACCCTCGCTACCCGCCACCTGCACGCATAACGGAAACTAGAAGGACCGCGGTCATTTGTGTCCGCAGCTCGGAGAACGCTGTCGTTCGGGGTCCACAACTGCCCACCCCCGGGCGGCCCACCGCGTCTTTGCAGAAGACTTTCACTCCGAGGCTCTACCTCCCCGCTCCCTCCCAGGCCTCTTCTCTGCGCCGGACCTTGAGGCGAGGAGGGGGGCGCGCAGGACCTCAACGTCTCTCAAGACAGAATAGGCCGGGGCGGCGCCCAGTTGCGGCCGCCCGTGCGCAACCCCGCGCCCGCGGGCCTCAGAACCTCAAGCCCTCGCTCTGGAAGAAACGCCTAGCGGCCTCAGGCCCCAGAGCCCACCCTTGGATCTGGTCCGCGGGATCCTGCGCTCCTTCTCTTCGGAAAAGCGGCGCCCACAACCCAGCCTGCCTCCTCGCCCTCCAACCGCGCCCGGCTCCGAGCCCCGCCCAGCCCTCGAGTCTGCGGCGCCGGAATTCCGGAGAGAGCCTCTCGGTCCCGAGTGCGCAGGCGCGCAGGGGGCGGGGGCAAGTCCCTGGCTCCTCAGGAGGGGCTCAGAGAGGCTAATGCGACCAGGTCCCCGCGGGGCAGGGCGGGTCAAGAAGCCAGGTTCCCGGATGGGCCCGTTCCATCCATGGCTGTAAAAGTGACCCCTTGAGTGACCGGTGCTGTCGAGGATCATCCAGACCTGCTCACCTATTGGAACTGCAGTCCGAAATCAGTGACTTTACACATTCTGGCTTTTCTCACTTTGTTCTTGGCTTCGCCCTCCGCGTAGGCTCAGAGCCCCGCCCCCCTCGGAGAGCCAGGGCTCCTGGGAGGTGGTTTGACCTTTCACAAGGGGAAGGTGCCACACACGAAAAAGAGGCAGCATCCTTGGGGAGAAAGCACCCTCCACAGTCTGGCCCAGGTCCTTGAGGGAGCATAGTGGTTTGAGCGATAAGGGTGTGTGTGTGTGTGTAAGAGATGGACTAGGGGGTGCTAGGGAGGGGACAAGGCAGGGAGAAGGGCCTTCTGACAGATTCCTGGAGGGCACTGGAATAGGCAGGGACCCCATTCAGTACGGTGCCAGGGGACGGGCCTCCTCTGCCCAAGTCCAGGGCGGGTACCACTCTCAGGGGGTCCAGTGGATTTTCCAGCAATAGGACCATCACCTGGAGCAGGCACTCCTCCCCATCCCCAGCCCTCTCCCCTCGGATGTCATTCCCACCCACCCGAAACCCGATTCCACAGAGGTGTGCGGTGGATCTGCGCCTCACCACCAAGTCAGCAGCCATTGCAAAGAACACCACATAGACCCAGACATCTAGGCTGTCAGGAACCTAAGGAAAAAGGCTGGCTCACCCTCCAGACTCTTCCCCAAGAGGTTGCCCCAGAACTATTCCCCCACCCCTCCCTCAAATGGAAACACACCGTGCAGGCTTCAGTTGGGGAAGGAAACCCCAAAAGAAGGGAAACCAGAGAGGAAAACAAGATCTGGCTAGATCTTTGGGAAACAACTGTAAATTAATTGTCACTCAAGAAAGCTATGGATCAGGCTTGCTTATCTATAAAACCATAAATAAAAGCACTAGATATGCCTCAGGTCATTAAGTGAAAGATAAAATGAGGTCTGCATTCAAGTTCAGCAAGATATTGAACCTCAGGACCAAGGACAGGAATCTCAGGGAATGATGACATTCCAAAGCAGGAGACCCTCATTATAAGGAAACCTGAAACGATTCAACATATTTTAGGATATGTTACCACCCTTCTGCTGATTTGAATAAGCACCATGACAGTCCTAGTTTGACCTCATTGGGTCAAATACTCTCTTACTCAATATGAAGGAGGAGCTAGTGATGTAAGCCTGACATCTGGTGCTGTCTCAGCTGGATTCACATCCCCCGGAACCACCAACTGTGCCCTTGGCCTCAGGTCTGGCCTTCAGCCACTCTGAGATATGCAAGGTGTCTGCGCACTCCACCAGTCACTCCCGAAGTCTCTGGGTTTGGGTTGAGTGGCAGTTTTGAACTGGTAACTTTAGGACGCTACATATAACAATTAATGAGGCGAATTCTACCTTGCTGCCCACCCCCTGTTCTTTGTTGCATGTTGCCCATGAGTGGTACATGTCCAAGGACTAAACTGGTGTATTTTGCTGTGGAAACAACTGTGCAGACGTAGCTGTGAGGGATGGTGAGTGGCAGTAAGAGTGGGACCGTGGGAGGCTCTTAAAGCCTCGGAGCCCTGAACGATCTTGGGAGTCCGCCAGCCACTTGGGGCCTGTGGGCACTGGAGCAGCAGGGCGGGTGGTTGTAGCCCTGTGAGAAAAATGGGAATGGTGCCTGTTTGTGAGAGGCCATGCCTGTGCAAAGGACAGCGTGGTGGTTCTGATTTGGGACAGACAGCAGTGAATGATGGCTTGAATCGAGATCGTAATTCTCTGCTCTGTAGTTGAACCTGGGCAGCCAGAGTGAAAACCAGGAATCCTAGCCACTAGACTAGCTAGAGGCTAAATGCAGAATTGGCCTGATTCTTGACCCCTGTTGAATGTTTCAAGGAGGCAAGACTGTAAAAGCAGGTATAAAGTTTGTTGTTAGAAACAGTACAAAATGAGGGAAAGCACACAGAGTAGTAGTTTATTTAAGTCAGAAGCAAAGAGGTAATACACACCCAGAGTACACAGATATAGGCGTCCTCCAGAATGAGAAGAACCCCAGAAAGGTGATTTAAATCCCTTATATGGAGTTCCTGTCGTGGCTCAGCAGAAACGAATCTGACTAGCATTCATGAGGACGCTGGTTCAATACCTGGCCTTGCTCAGTGGGTTAAGGATCCAGCATTGCCTGGGTTCACAGATGCAGCTCAGATCTCATATTGCTGTGGCTGTGGCATAGGCCAGTAGCTACAGCTCCGGTTCGACCCCTAGCCTGGGAACCTCCATGTGCTGCAGGGGCGGTCCTAAAAATTTTATTATTTATTTATTTATTTATTTATTTTGTCTTTTTGCCTTTTTATCTAGAGCCGCACCCGCGGCATATGGAGGTTCCCAGGCTAGGAGTCTAACAGGAGCTGTAGCTGCCGGCCTTCGCCACAGCCACAGCAACGCAGGATCCGAGCCGTGTCTGCGACCTACACCACAGCTCACGGCAACGCCGGATCCTTAACCCACTGAGCAAGGCCAGGCATCGAACCTGCAACCTCATGGTTCCTAGTCGGATTCGTTAATCACTGAGCCACGAAGGGAACTCCCTAAAAATTTTAAAGAAATAAAAAAAATTAAAAAAATATTTTTAAAAAATCGCTTATATAGGACAGTTCTTTGTTTTCCTTTGGCCAATTATCTTGTTTTATTTCTCACATGACTGGACCCAGAGCCATCCCCAATATGCATGTGTATCTTTTGGACAAAATGGATTACAGAACAAAGAGTTATAGGATGGTTACCAGGACTTATTATGTCCTGGCACCCCCTTCCCTTTTTTTTTTGTTTTTGCCTTTTTGCCTTATCTAGGTCTGCACCCGTGGCATTTGGAGGTTCCCAGGCTAGGGGTCTAACAGGAGCTGTGGCTGCCGGCCTTCGCCACAGCCACAGCCACAGCCACAGCAAAGCGGGATCTGAGCCGTGTCTGCAACAGCTCACGGCAACGCCGGATCCTGAACCCACCAAACAAGGCCGGGGATCAAACCCGCAACCTCATGGTTCCTAGTCGGATTCTTTAACCACTGAGCCACTACAGGAACTTCCTTATTGTGGTTTTAATTTACATTTCCATGATGACTAATGATCTTGAGTTTCTTTCATTTACTGATCATTCACATTTTTTGGTGTTTACCCATTTGAAGTCATTATTTTCTTATATTTGAGGGCTAACTATACTTTGGATAAAATTTTGGAATATTAAAATATTTTTCTCACAATGTGACTTACCTATTAATTTTATTAATAATCTCTTACAAGGAATTTTTCAGGAGATTGGATTAAGATGGCAGAATAGAAGGACTGGAGCTCAACTTCTCTCCCAAAAAAACAGCAAAACTACAAACAAATGCCGAGTAACCTCCAACCAAATGAACTGTAAACTTTCAAAAAAAGATATTCTTCTCCAGAAGACAAAGAGAACACATCAGGAGATAGGAGGGGCGATTACGTGATAGAAACAACCCCATACCTCCTGGGTGGGAAGCCCCACAGACTGGAAAGTAACTGCATCACAGAGACTCAGCTACAGGACTGAGAGTTCTGAGCCCCACATCAAATCCCCACGCCTGGGAAGCAGGCACAGGGAGAAAGAACCCCTGGAGCATCTGGCATTGAAGGCCAGTGGGGCTTGTGTGCAGGAGCTCCACACGACTGGGGGAAACAGAGACCCCATTCTTGAAAGGCACACACAGACTTTCACCTGCACTGGGTCCCAGGGCAAAGCAGTCTCCATAGGAATCCAGGTGGAACCTGACTGCAATTCTTGGAGGATCTCCTGGGAAATCAGGGGTGACTGTGGCTTGTTGTGGGGGAAGGGCATTGGAGGTGAAGCTCTCGGGAACATTCATCAGCCTGCATTTCTCTGGAGGTGGTCAT
>PVHT020000178.1:1458979-1500763 GCA_004024745.2 Catagonus wagneri | reverse complement strand
ATTGGGCTCTCCGGCGGAGCAGCTAGCTAACATTACCCTTAACTGCTTATGAGTGATCGCCTCATCATTCCCTCATTGTTCCCCTTTAACAGGTCCCTTAGAATGTTCTGGTTCTGGATCTAAAGCATCTCTAATCAAATTCCATAATGAAAAGGTATCATGAGGAATTTTCTCTGGACCATGGAGAGAGTAATAAGATTGTAATTCTTCTCCCACTTTGCTCCAGGTTTTTTCATTTACTGTCCCTTCTTCTGGAAACCATGGACAGACTTCTTGTATAAATTTAAAAAATTGCTGCAAATTATCCCGTTTCACTTTAACTCCTCGTTTTTGTAGCATATGTCTTAACACATCAATAAATATCTGTCTTTCTTTAGATTCACTGTTCCCCATTCTTGATTACTCACCCTTCCTCACTTTGCCTATCTTATGCAAAGGGGCTCCGGATGCCCTGAGTGAGATCCTAGCCGTCCCGAATCTGAACAATAAAAGTTGCTTACCGTCGGGGCCCCACGTTGGGCGCCAGTAAAAATAAGCTTAAATATAAGCTTTATAGATTTCTACTGTAGCTTTAATAGGCCAAAAGCTCCTGTTCAGTTAGCCTCGCTATGCCCTTGTCATTCCGGAGAGGTCAGGGATCCTTGTGCAGTTGCAGGGTTAGAGGAGCCATGTTGCCATTTCAGCGGGGCTCATCCTGCATGGCTCCCGACAGTGTACCATATGCACTACCTTATAGTGACTGTACCATATACTTAGGCTAATAAGTACACGAACTCCTCCTTCTGACCAGCCAAAACTGAGGCTCATGAAGTTTACTTTTGAAGTCCCTGCTCTCAGCAGTTACTTGTGCTACACCTGCCTCTTGAGTAACACTCCATGAATCTAACTCTCCAAGTTTCTCTGCAATAGAATTTGCACTATGACCACTGAAGCTGGAAAATGAAATGCTCAATTAAACTGACCTATTAATACTTCTTTACTCAAAATGTCCATCATGCCTGCTTCTTGAATCCATAAAGATTTTTTTTTGCTCTTTAGGGCTGAACCCACGGCATATGGAGGTTCCCAGGCTAGGGGTCCAATCGGAGCTACAGCTGCCAGCCTATGGCACAGCCCCAGCAACATCAGATCTAAGCCGAATCTGTGACCACAGACTCGGCACAGCTTACGGCAATGCCAGATCCTTAACCCACTAAGTGAGGCCAGGAATCGAACTGGCAACCTCATGGTTCCTAGTTGGATTCATTTCTGCCACGCCATGGTGGGAACTCTTTTATTTCTTTCTTCCTCTTTTTTTTCCATAAAGGATTTAAGAGTGTACTGAGACCGTTATCCACAACTCGGCATTTCTCTTTTCCCTATATTTCTCATTTTCAGATATTTATGCATTGAGAGAATTCAGAGAGCTAGAGGACTTCTAGCACCTGCTGTCATTGCTGACTCAGTGACAGTGGCAGAGTTGAGAGAATCCTGGTGTCTGAGCTCCTAATCACCCAGAAAGCGCATATACATACCCCTTATTCCATTAGTTAAACACCAGACTTTCCAGACTTCATGTAAAAATAATTCATTCACTCATTTAGCACTATTAGTGCTTATGTACAGAGGACTCTTTAAGATAAGGTTATCTTCAACCCAAGCAGTGTGTCTGGCCTGGCACTACTGTCACTTACTCTATATCATTCCTCATTCCTTCCTATTTCCCCTCCTCCCATCGCAATAAAACTTGGACCTTTTTTTTTTTGTCTTTTTGCCTTTTTCTAGGGCCGCACTTGCAGCATATGGAGGTTCCCAGGCTAGGGTTCTAATCGGAGCTGTAGCCTCCAGCCTAAGCCACAGCCACAACAACACCAGATCCAAGCCGCGTCTGCAACCTACACCACAGCCCACGGCAACGCCGGATCCTTAACCCGCTGAGCAAGGCCAGGGATCGAACCCGCAACCTCATGGTTCCTAGTCGGATTCGTTAACCACTGAGCCATGACGGGAACTCCAAAACTTGGATCTTGTCTAGGGTGATTGTGGACCCTGAAATTCTGGCAATATAGAGCAGCACCATGGTGCTCCAAAGCTGGCACACCTCTGTGCTCTCTGACCTTTGCTCTTCTACTTGCCTGCAATTTAAAGCTGACACCTGGACATGTAGCAACTGTCTTGTAATCTTATGATAATAAGCTAAATATTAAGGTGGTAGAAAGGAGAGAAAAACAACATGATTCCTTGATACTGTAAAACAAAGATGTCTCCTGGTTGTTTAATCCATTTAAGGCCATTTTCTGTGGGGTTTTTTTTGCCTTTTTTCCAGAATATGTTCTAATTATAATTAGTGTTACCAACTTAATCTCAAAGCAGGAGTTTAGAGGCATGAGAGTGCCCCTCTGAGGCAGCTCACATATTGCCCATGCCGCAGGCGGCCTCGGTAGGGACAGATAACTAATCCAAGTCCAGCTTATCTCTCATACACATCACCTTTATGTCCTTTAAGACATGACTTATGAGGACTGTCAAGTCCTTCCATTCAGGAATAAGTCTGGGTGAAGATGACATCCTTGTGATAGTCCAGCACTCAAAAGACAGCTTGGATTACAGAACCTGTGGAAGGCAAAAGTGACTCAATGACAACATCTGATGTTTGATTAGAAATTAAGAGAACTGAGAGAGGGAAGGGCAACAGGGAAAGTCAGAGAAAGGGAGAAGAAAAATATTCCTTTAGAAATAGGAGAAACTCTTATTTGAAAAAGCTAGAGGTTGGAATGAACTACTGATACCTGTAAGATTGCGGATTGAATCTGAAAACATTATAGTGAGTAGAAGCCAAACACCAAAGAGCACATACTTTGATTACATTTACTGGATGAAATTTTAGAAAACATAATTGAAGCTATAGATACAGACAGCAGATCAGAGGTTACCTGGGGCTAAGAGTTTTGGGGATTGCCTAGGAAGGGGTTAAAGAAAACATTTTGCAGTTGGGAATATTCTGTATCTTGACTTTGGTAGCTGTTACATGGGTATACCTACTTGTCAGAACTCACTGAAACATACACTTAGAATGAGTATACTCTAGTACAAGTAATATACCTAAATAAGTACTTTTTCAGTTTTCAAAGTTTTATTGAAGTACAGTTGATTTACAATGTGATAATTTCTGCTGTACGACAAAGTGATTCCGTTATACATACACATGTATCCATTCTTTTTCCAGATTCTTTTCCCATATAAGTTATCATAGAATAAAAATAAACATGATTTTGGGGAGTTCCCGTCGTGGCACAGTGGTTAAGGAATCCGACTAGAAACCATGAGGTTGTGGGTTCGATCCCTGGCCTTGCTCAGTGGGTTAAGGATCCGGTGTTGCCGTGAGCTGTGGTGCAGGTTACAGACATGGCTCGGATCCCACGTTGCTGTGGCTGTGGTGAAGGCCGGCAGCTACAGCTCCAATTAGACCCCTAGCCTGGGAACCTCCACGTGCTGCGGGTGTGGCCCTAAAATGACAAAAAGACAAAAAAATAAAAAATAAAAAAAATAAAAATAAACATGATTTCGAAAAGAGGATAGGAGGGAAGTGGAGTTTTATGAAGTAGAAAATAGGAAAAACTGCAGTAAAAGCAAACTGTTAAGTGAGCTTAGGTGAGTCAGTTGTAGCATAGCTAAAATAAAACAGGAGCCCAGGTTCCTAGCTCTCCTAAAATACAGGAGCCCTCCTTTCTAGCCCATCCCTCTTTATTGGGATGTTCATTTTTGTGGACATAATTTTGTTGACACATTTATGTCTACCTTCTTCACCAATGAAGCCTTTGTGTATATGAATGCCACTCCCCTGTTGAACAAAGATTTACTTAGCGTTCATTATATGCGAGAATATGTGCTGAAAGCTAGAGATAAAGCAGTGAACAAGAATGATTATTTGCTACCAAAAAAGCATAAGAGAATGCTATGAACAATTATATGCCAACAAATTTGACAACCTATAAGAAATGGACAACTTTCTAGAGATTCACACAGCCTGCCAAAACTGAATCAAGAAGGAATAGATCATTTGAACAGACTGATCACTAGAAATGAAATTGAATATGTAATAAAAAACACTCCCTACAAACAAAAGTCCAGAACCAGATGGCTTCACAGGTGAATTCTACAAAACATACAAAAAATAACTTATACCCATCCTTCTTAAAGTATTTCAAAAGGTGGAAGAAGAAGGAACACTCCCAAAGACATTCTATGAAGCCACTATCACTCTAATACCAAAACCAGACAAAGATACTATCAAAAAAAAATTATAGGCCAATATCTTTGATGATTATCGAAACAAAAATTCTCAACAAAATCTTAGCCAACCAAATCAAACAACACATAAAAAAGATCATACACCATGACCAAGTGGGATTCATCCCACGTTCACAAGGATGGTTCAACACAGGCAAATCAATCAATGTTATACACCACATTAACAAGAGAAAAGTCAAAACCACAGGATCATCTCAATAGATGCAGAAAAAGCATTTGACAAAATTCAACATCCATTCATTATAAAAACTTTTACGAAAGTGGGTATAGAGAGAACATACCTTAACATAATAAAAGCCATTTATGACAAACCCACAGAAAACATAACACTCAATGGAGAAAAGCTGAAAGCCTTCTGGCTAAAATCTGGAACAAGATAAGGATGCCCACTCTCACCACTTTTATTCAATATAGTATTGGAAGTCCTAGCCACAGCAATATGACAAACAAAAGAAATAAAAGGTATCCAAACTGGAAGAGGTAAAACTGTCACTCTATGCAGATGACACGATACTATATATATAGAAAACCCTAAGGACTCCACACGAAAACTATTTGAACTGATCAACAAATTGAGCAAAGTAGCAGGGTACAAGATTAACATTCAGAAATAGGTTGCATTTCTGTACACTAACAATGAAATACTAGAAAAGGAATTCAAGAATACGTTCCTTTTAAAATCATACCCCCAAAAAATTAAATACCACGGAATAAATCTGACGAAGTAAGCAAAAGATTTTTATGCTGAGAACCATAAAACCTTAATCAAGGAAATTAAAGAGGATTCAAAGAAATGGAAAGATAATCCATGCTCCTGGGTTGGAAAAATAAATATCATAAAAATGGCCATACTACCCAAAGCAATCTACAGATTCAATGCAATCCCTGTCAAATTACCCATGACAGGAGTTCCTGTCATGGCTCAGTGGTTAAAGAATTCGACTAGGAACCATGAGGTTGCGGGTTCGTTCGATCTCTGGCCTTGCTCAGTGGGTTAATGATCTGGCGTTGCCCTGAGCTGTGGTGTAGGTTGCAGACTCGGCTCAGATCCTGCGTTGCTGAGGCTGTGGCATAGGCTGGCAGCTACAACTTCGATTGGACCCCTAGCCTGGGAACCTCCATATGCCGCGAGTGCAGCCCTAGAAAAGGCAAAAAGACCAAAAAAAAAAAAAATTACCCATGACATTTTTCACAGAACTAGAACAAACAATCCAAAAATTTATACGGAACTATAAAAGACCCAGAATTGCCAAAGCAATCCTGAAGGAAAAAAATCACAACCAGGAGGCATAACTCTCCCAGACTTCCGGCAATATTACAAAGCCACAGTAATCAAGACAGTGTGGTACTGGTACCAAAAGAGACATACAGACCAATGGAACAGAATAGAGAACTCAGAAATAAACCCAGAGACCTATGGTCAATTAATCTTTGACAAAGGAAGCATGAATAGATAATGGAGGAGTTCCCGTCG
Organism: Catagonus wagneri; assembly: GCA_004024745.2. NCBI lineage: Eukaryota > Metazoa > Chordata > Mammalia > Artiodactyla > Tayassuidae > Catagonus > Catagonus wagneri. The sequence continues at coordinate 1,494,999 of PVHT020000178.1, read as the reverse complement.
TGGCTCAGTGGTTAACGAATCCGACTAGGAACTATGAGGTTGTGGGTTCGATCCCTGGCCTTGCTCAGTGGGTTAAGGATCCAGCGTTGCCGTGAGCTGTGGTGTAGGTCGCAGACACGGCTCGGATCCCGCGTTGCTGTGGCTGTGGTGAAGGCCGACAGCTACAGCTCCTGTTAGACCCCTAGCCTGGGAACCTCCATATGCCGCGGGTGCAGCACAAGATAAGGCAAAAAGACAAAAAAAATAAATAAAAATAAAAAATAAAATAAAATAAAATACCTTCACTCAAAAACTTGTATATGAATATTCACAGTAGCTTTATTTATAAGCCCAAAAGTATAAACAATCTAAATGTCTATCAACTGATGAGAAGGGCATTGTAATAGGCAGAATGGCCCCACAAAGATGCTCATGACCTAAATCTAAAATGCAGCACATGAATTCCTGTCATGGCTCAGTGGTTAATGAATCCGACTAGGAACCATGAGGTTGTGCGTTCGATCCCTGGCCTTGCTCAGTGGTTTAACGATCCGGTGTTGCCATGAGCTGTGGTGTAGGTCTCAGACGTGGCTCGGATCCCGCGTTGCTGTGGCTGTGGCATAGGCCAGCAGTGGTAGCTCTGATTGGACCCCTAGCCTGGGAACCTCCACATGCCATGGGTGCAGCCCTAAAAAGACAAAAATAAAATAATAAAATAAAATACAGCACAGATGAACCTATCAAAAGAACAGAAACAGGGAGTTCCCATTGTGGTGCAGCAGAAATGAATCTGACTAGGAACCATGGGGTTGCAGGTTCGATTCCTGACCTCGCTCAGTAGGTTAAGGATCTGACATTGCCATGAGCTGTGGTGTGGGTTGCAGATGCGGCTCGGATGTGGCGTTGCTGTAGTGTAGGCCAGCAACTGTAGCTCCAATTAGACCCTAGCCTGGGAATCTCCATATGCTGCAGGTGTGGCCCTAAAAAGACCAAAAAAAAAAGGAAAAAAAAGGAAACAGACTCACAGACATGGAGACTAGTCTAGACATGGCAATCACAGACTAGTGACTGCCAAGGGGGAGGGGGAGGGAGTGGAAAGGACTGGGAGTTCAGGGTTAATAGATGCAAACTGTTACATTTAGAATGGATAAACAATGAGGTCCTGCTGTATATAACACAGGGAACTATGTCCAATCACTTGTATTGGAACATGATGAAAGATAATAGGAGAAGGAGAATGTGTATAGATGTATATGACTGGATCACTTTGCTGTACAGCAGAAATTTACAGAACAATGTGAATCACCTGTAACAATTTTTTTAAAAAGATGAAAAAAACCCAAAATGCTGACTCCATAATAGCCAACAAATATTTGTTGACATTCTACTTTATAACATGTTTTTGCTATCCACTGGATATACTAAGAGCAAAAGTCCTCAAGCCACTTCAATTGTTAAAACTAGGTAATTGCTATAACGGAGCATCTGAAGTTGCCCAGGACATCGTGGAAGAATCTAGGGAGGAAACACAGGTACTATGCATGGGAGGAGCATGAGGAGGCTGCCAGGAATTAAAGGATTACTAAGGCATTCTAGGTAGAGAGAATGGCACAGACACTTAAAAATATGATTTGTGCCAAAAACTACATAGGAGTTAAATATTCTTACTGCACAAAGTCACAAAGTTCTAGAGGGCAGTAGAGGAAAAATAGCTAGATATGTGCGAGTCAGTATTAAGTGCCATACTAAGGAGGTTTTTTTTTTTTTTTTTTGGTCCTCTTTCCTTTTCTAGGGCCGCACCTGTGGCTTATGGAAGTTCCCAGGCAAGGGGTTGAATTGGAGCTGTAGCCACCGGCGTATGCCACAGCCACAGCAATGTGGGATCCAAGCCACATCTGCAACCTGCACCACAGCTCATGGCAACACCGGATCCTTAACCCACTGAGCGAGGCCAGGGATCAAACCCGAATCCTCATGGAACTAGTTAGGTTCGATGAGAACTCCAAGGAGTTAAATTTTTGTCTTGAGTAGGTGTTAGAGAAACACTAAAAATAATTTTATATAATCTTATTTAGAGTGGTGGGAAAGGAAAAGCAAATGATGAGAACAATATAAAACATTTAGGGGTTAGACTGTGAGTCTTGATTAGTTGGGTAAGGAGAATCAGAAAAAGATAAATCTACAACGATTCCTGGGTTTCTGAGTGAGGTTCTGGATGAAATTTGGTGCATTCAGATGGACAAAAGAAGAGTAAGAGCAGTACCGGAGGAAAGAAGATCAGTTTGATTTTGGATTTGTTGAAGTGGTTTTGGAATATCTAAATGGAGACAAATGGATATGGGGGTCTGGAGATCACGAAAAAGGTCAGGATTTGAAACATATGAAAATGACCAACCTGTAGGGACGGTTGAAGCCAAGTACCTGGAGGACTATGCCCACAGAGGAGTCTGCAGCATGAGAAGGAGACTTTTTTTTTTTTTTTGCCTTTCGTCATTTTTAGGGCCGCACCTGTGGCATGTGGAGGTTCCCAGGCTAGGGGTCTAATCGGAGCTGTAGCCGCCGGCCTACGCCACAGCCACAGCAACGCGGGATCCGAGCCGCGTCTGCGACCTACACCACAGCTCACGGCAACGCCGGATCGTTAACCCACTGAGCAAGGCCAGGGATCGAACCCGCAACCTCATGGTTCCTAGTCGGATTCGTTAACCACTGAGCCACGACGGGAACTCCGAGAAGGAGACTTGATAACCAGATAATTATGGGGAAGAACAGTGAGAAGGAAAAACTGTAGAAAGTAAGGTGTTCTCCCAGAAACCAGAGGAGGAGAGTTTCATGAAGGTAAATGAACGGTAACAAAGATGTCAATTAAGAGGAACCAAAGAGTGGATTTGGTAAATGGTACTGGTGTCCCAAATGAGAACGATATCACAGAAGAGAGATTCCGCCCCCCCCCCCCCACTCGCCGCTTTTTGGCTGCACTTGCAGCATTTGGAAGTTCCCAGGCCACAGAGACAATGGCAGATCTCTAACTAGCTGATCCACAGTAGGAACTCCAGAAAAGTAATTATTGAAGTCAAGTTGGATGGAGCTGAGGAGTAAATGAAAAGTAAGAAACTTAAGTGCAGCTTTTCAAAAGCCTGGGGATGAAGGGGGGAGGGAAGAAGCAGAGAAAGCAAGAGAAAAGAAGAAAGCTAGAAGAGTATATGGAATCAAGGCAAAAAAAATTTTAACTCACATTTTTCATTATTAAGTTCAATAGACATAAATCTGTTAAATTGCTATAAAAGTTCCTAAATGCTTACTCTGAATTTCTGTACTTATCTTGCTGAGGACTAAGGCTCCTAGCCAGCACTAGAATGCCTTAGGGATTCCTATCCCAGTCTGAATGGTTCCAGGCATTTCTCTTCCACCTAGCAACAGTTACTGCCTTATTTCAATTTGTACCACAAGTAAACTTTAAACCTTCCAAAATCCTACATATGACTCTCAAGCACATGCATGGGAAGACCAAATGACTGGCCCCTTGGAGAGAAGAATTTTTTTAATGAGTCAATTAAATATGTTTAAATATCAGGAGGAAGATGCCATAAAGGAGGGAGAGTGCAAATACAGACAAGAGAGAATGGACTGCTACACCAAGCTAATGTGAAGAGAAAGGAGGGATAGATTCCCCAATCTCAGACACCCTAAAATTTCCTCTGTTAACTTAAAACTTGGAGCTCTGGCTGGGAAAATGGAATATGCCTGACACTTCTGTTTAACACTCCATTTCAACAGGTTTGCAGTGAGTCAGGCACTTCACTTTAACCCCTCTTAAGCCTCAGAGAGGACTCCCCTCTCTTTTTCCCTATGAAAGCTTTTAAAAATAAAGTGAAATAATGAAACTCAAAAGATTTTATAATGAAACAGTACAGCATAAATTCAGGGTGCTATTATTTGGAGACAAGTCTCAGGGCCTGCAGAGACTAAGAGAGAACAGGAGAGATGAAAAAAGAAATCTGAGAACCAAATAGACTTACGTTTATAATCCTAGGTTCTGCCACTTCAGTGTTTTCTTTATTCCTTTAGACTTTTCAGACTGAACAAAGTCTTATATATGTCAGATGTCTTAATGAGCTCAGTGGGACCAATGCCATTCAATATATATTCTCCAGGCTGGAAACCTACTAATAACATCATACAAGTCACAGCCTTCCCATTCCTTCTCTATTCCCTCCTAGCTCACATACCTTTATCCTCCACAGAAGATAGCATGCCCCTAATTCTAGAAGAGACAGATTCTGGTCATAGCTTTCTATAGAAAGAGTGTCACTAGCTCCAACTTCATAATGGTTCAGCCTCTCCCAACTCCCCCCCACCCCCACCCATCCAGTGATACAACACCAACATTCCAAAAAACTCAAAATTCCCACCTGAATGTATGTGGCGCTGGGAGAATCTGACTCTTTATCATAGTGGAGTGGGATGGTGAAGGCATGTAAACTGACCTTGTGTGACAGAGTGGCTTTTTGAAGGCTTGCCATTTCGGATAGTACAGCCAGATGACTACTGATGCTAATGTGTTGGGATGTGGTGTGGTTGGAGGATTCTGGCCCCTTTATAGATATTTTATATCTATATAGTGCCTGTTTACTCATGCCAGGCACTATTCTAAGGACTGTTCCTGCACTGCTCCCATACTGCCTTAAAAGGACTGCCAGATAAAATACAATAAAATCTGAATTTGATTCTCAGTTAAATTTGAATTTCGGATAAGCAATATTTGAGACATACTCATGCTAAAAATTATCCCGCTTTTAACCAAAATTCAAACTTAAATAGAGGTTCCTCATTTTCATTTGCTGAACGTGGCAGCCCAACTTTAAGGTACTATGATGATGCCCTTCTCCAGCCACACAGCTAGAATATGGCAGGGCCAGTCAGAGTCCAGGCATGTTCTTAGCCATTATGCCACTGTTAACAGATCGGCGAGCATGTGCGTGTGAAGCTCTTCCCTTTATGACAGAGGCCGTGCATCAGCGGCCCGCCCGCAGCTGCCAGTTTGTGGTTACAAAGGGTCTCCTTGCATCCTGTACAAGGCCAATGCCCAGGCCACACCGGCCCGATGAAGCCATAAAGCAAAATCTTTTATAGAAACACCAGTGGTAGGAAATAATGAACAGTACCCATACATTTCTCTGGCTTCTTTCTGCACCACCCCTCGCAGAGGCAAACCGACGGGCAGGGAGGCCACTGAAACGCAAACCTGAGAGAATACGCCTGGCCTTCTCCCTCTTCTTTCTGCCTTCGGTGTAGAGAACCTGAGGAAACTGATGTCGATGTCGGGAAGAGGGACGCCCGTCTGAGACGAAGCCATCACTCCTTTCCGCATCCGCCCAGCCCATGGCGAGAGCCTTACTCGCTCCTTGCTTGGGCTGGGAAGTGCCAACACCACATTTTGGCGGGAAAGCACGCGAGACTTACTGACCACGCATGCGTGCAGGCACGGGGCAGCCTCCAGGATGAGCGCGGAGAGGGTCGCGCACAAATGCTCATGCGCACACGGTGGCCAGGGGGCGTCCATCCAAGTGCCCTCCCTCACTCAGAGGCGCTTCCTCAACCTACACCTCCCATTATCCACGCGGTAAGCCCCGCAAGGCTCCATCCGCCCCCTCCCGCTTGACAGCGGCCTTCCCTTGCCTTGATCTCTCGCGCTCTCTCGTGCCTTCTTTCTCCACGGGTCTCGGAGTTCGGAGACACCAAAAGGATGGGAGAACGGCCTGATAGGGTGGATAGTGATGCGGGATCTCCCACAGGACGGGAGACTTCGTCCCTCCAGGCAGGGAGCTCAGAACAACACCCACGACGGCAAGAGGAATTCGACTCCTAGTTTGGGCCGCAGTGACGGGACTACATGTCCCAGCGTCCGTGCAGGGCTTCCTAGGCCAGGCCTTTCTACTTCTGGGGACGTGGCATCTAGAGGATTGGATTTTCCAGTATGCAACTCAATCCTGCTTTGGGGAAACTGCAGTTTCCAATACCATTCCTCCTAATTTGGTAAGTTCCGCCTTTCCCCTAAGTCAAGCCTTGTTCCCCAGCGTTCTCAGATCATAGTAGAGGAGGGAGAGGACAGGGTGGCGGGGTGGGGATGTGGGGATGGACTGACACTCCCAATATGCCTCTTCTTGGGGACTACAATTGCAAGTATGCTCTCCGGGCAGCTCTTTGGGGTTTACCTTCCCAGCCAGTCCACTTCCCCTGTGTTACCCGTGGGAAGCAGATAGCAGTGGGGAGTGGACTGAAACTATAGCCCCTACCATAGCAGAGGTTGCGAGACTTCCAGTTTCCCACTGTGCTTCGTCGGTAGCTCCTTATATTTCATATCGCCCACCTCCTCAGCAACTCTCAGGAGGAAAGGTGACATAGGCAGGTGGATTATAGCTCTTAGGAAATACCGAGGGGAGAGGAAGCTTTCCCCAGCAGGCTCTGTGTGGTCACTTCTCTCACTAAGTAGCCCAACTGGACTCGGCCCCAAACCTCAAAAGTTTCTTCATGCTTCCCAGCAAACACTATGTCTTTTGTTTTTCTAATTCCGTTCACTGCATACACAACTTTTCAAACCTACAACACGTACTCCTATTGCCTTTTCCTCAGCAAATAACTCTGCTTCTCACTTCACTGAGAAGATGGAAGCTGTCAGAAGAGACTCTCCAGACTTACCAACCTACCTACCAGTCTTGCATCTGTGCTAGTGTATGTACACTGCTTTAGCTTTCATCCCACAACTGGATAAGAATATGGAAAAGAACAACCATATTCTTTTTTTTTTTTTTTTTTTGTCTTTTAGCCTTTTCTAGGGCTGCACTCGCGGCATATAGAGGTTCCCAGGCTAGGGGTCTAACAGAAGCTGTAGCTGCCGGCCTATGCCACAGCCACAGCAACGCGGGATACGAGCCATGTCTGCAACCTACACCACAGCTCACGGCAACGCCGGATTCTTAACCCACCGAGCAAGGCCAGGGATCGAACCTGCGACCTCATGGTTCCTAGTCGGATTCATTAACCACTGAGCTACAACGGGAACTCCACAACCATATTCTTATCTGAAGCTAGTCACTCTATTTGGCCACTCACTGTCATCCTCTTTTGTTTACCTAGGTCTTAACTCCAGCAATTCTCCCACCTTGAAAACAAACAATACACACAGAGCTTTTCTTTATTTCCCTTCTCTCATCAACCACTGCCCCATAATAAAACTAGTTTCTAATAAAACTCTTAGAAAATATCTATATATCCTGCCACTGCAGTGACAATGCTGGATCCTTAACCCACTGAGCTACAGGGGAACTCCACTCTTCACTTATGCTGCTTCCTTCTCCCTGGTTCAAACTATCATCTTTCCTCCTCATTCACCTCTCTGCTTCCAATCCCTAACTGATACATGTAGGTTTTATTAATATCCCATTCTGCAGCTCACGGGCAAAGCTGGGACTTAAATCCAAGTAATCTGACTCCAGACCCCATCCTGTTTTTAAAAGCACTGCTTGGACTAATGTATGTTTCTTTTCAACTACATGTTACTGAAGGCTGCAGTGTCCCAGACACATGCTGATATCTTTGTATTTGCCTCCAAATCCCCCAATAACTTTGAGCAAGTGGTCTGAATTCCAAGAGATCATAGGAATTGTGACTTTTTTGTTACTCTGTTTTGTATTATTTGTGAGATGGTTAGTCAGGTAGAGCCATAAGAGGAGAAAGAGAAGAGGTTCAGGAAATCAGCTTATTATACTCACAGGGCCTAGAGACAGGAGACATGGTGCACCATACCGGACCACATGAGAAAGATATCAGTGTAGTTAGAGGCAGAAGACAGGAATGAGGTCACAGGCTTCTGCGGGAAAGGCAGGGCAGGGCAAACACTTTAGAATTAGCTAGTAGTTTGAATAATTTCAGCAAGGTGCTCCCTACTTGCCTGGCAGCTGGCCCTTGGCTAATTAAGCCAGGGGAATATTGCCTCCTATTGTTTTATTTACTCTGTTGAACCGCATCAGGGTTTCCAATTACTGACCTTTCCTCTCTATTGATCATGCCGACTTCATATCCTTCTCTATCTAGCCTACATACCATGAGCATATGATATATACACTCCTCTGCCAGTTCAGTTAAATCCTCATTGCCTCTTTTTCCCTCAGGCTTTAGCAAAACCTCCCACTGTGTCTCAGGAGGCAATAGAAATAAAACCCAAAATAAACAAATGGGACCTAAACTTAGAAGCTTTTGCTAGCAAAGGAAACCATAAATAAGACAAAAAGCCTTTGGACTAGGAGAAAATATTTGCAAATGATGTCACCAACAGGGGTTTAATTTCTAAAATATGCACACAGCTTATACAGCTCAATAGCTCAATAACAACAACAACAAAATGACCTGAGCAAAAAATGGGCAGAAAATGTAAACAGACATTCTTCCAAAGAACACATACAGATGGCCGACAGGCAAATGAAAAGATATTCAACATTGCTGATTATTAGGGAAATAAGACCATTGTCAGAAAGTCTACAAATAGGAATTCTCTTGTGGTGCAGTGGGTTAGGTCAATGCTTTGGCATGATTTCTTTTCTTCTTTTTTTTTCTTTTTGTCTTTTTTTTGGGGCCACACCTGTGGCATATGGAAGTTCCCAGGCTAGGGGTCCAATAGGAGCTGTAGCTGCCGTCCTGTGCCACAGCTACAGTAAAGTCAGATCCAAGCCATGTCTGTGACCTACACAGCTCACAGCAATGCCACATCCTTAACCCACTGAGTGAGGCCAGGGTTTGAACCCACATCCTCATGGATGCTAGTCAGGTTCATTTCTGTTGAGCCACAATGGGAATTCCTGAGGCCTGGTTTCAGTTCCCGGCCTGGGAACTTCCACATGCCACTGGCGTGACCAAAAGAAAAAAGGAAAAGTCTACAAATAATAGATGCTGAAGAGTGTGTGGAGAAAAAGGAACTTGCCTGCACTGTTGGTGGCAATGTAAATAGGTACAGCCAGTATGGAAAACCTTCTGGAAGTTCCTTAAAAGACTAAAAATAGAGTTACCATATGATCTAGCAATCTCACTCCTGGGCATATACCTGGGGAAAAGATATGTGCATCCCAGTGTTCATAGCAACACTGTTTACAATAGCCAAGACATGGAAGCAACCTAAATGTCCATCGACAGATGAATGGATAAAGAAGGAATAGTATACATATATGCAATGGAATATTACTCAGCCATAAAAAGATGAAATAGTGCCATTTACAGCAACATGGATGGACCTAGAGATGATCATACTAAATGAAGTAAGTCAGACAGAGAAAGACCATCATCGTATGATATCACTTATATGTGGAATCTAAAGAATTATACAAATAAACTTATGTATAAGACAGACTTACAGACATAGAAAACAAACATATCAAACAGACTTACCAAAGGGTAAAGGAAGGGGAAGAATAAATTAGGAGTTTGCGATTATCAGATACAAACTACTATATATAAAATAGATAAGCAACAAGGTCCTACTGTATAGCACAGGGGACTATATTTAATACCTTGTAATAAACTATGGTGGAGAACAATCTGAAAGAGAATATATAAATATATAACTGAATCACTTTGCTATACACCAGAAACTAACACAACATATAAATCAACTGTACTTCAGTCAAAAAAAAGGAAATTTTAGAATTCCTGTTGTGGCTCAGTGGTTAATGAATCCGACTAGGAACCATGAGGTTGCGGGTTTGATCCCTGGCCTTGCTCAGTGGGTTAAGGATCCGGTATTGCCGTGAGCTGTGGTGTAGTTTGCAGATGCGGCTCAGATCCCGCGTTGCTATGGCTGTGGTGAAGGCCGGCAGCTTCAGCTCCTGTTAGACCCCTAGCCTGGGAACCTCCATATGTCGTGGATGTGGCCCTAGAAAAGACAAAAAAAAAAAGGAAATTTTAAAAAACCTTCCCACTGTAGATCAGTCCAGCTATCCACACTGACCAAGTGTTCAAAGTTGCCTGTATTTTCACCCCTCTGCCTTGTCTTGGTCAAGCTTGTCCCCTCCCTGAAAGCCCCTGAAGTTTAGCTAGACTTCAGGTCTGAAGAAGCAGTAAAATACAGAACATCTAAACAGTTCTTCCCGAGAATCAGCTTTTGACTGAACACAGGGAAAATATTTCCTGTCCATGAACTTGATGCTGCTGTCTGCTCACCTCCTCACATGCCCACTTTCCTCTTAAAATTTCCTGCTAGCCCTCCCTATAAAAGAGGAGATACTTCGATTTTGAGACACTTGCAAAGCCTGAGGTTGCAGCATCCTCTATATTGCAGTAGTCTTTGAACGGTCTCTCCTTAGTTAAATTTGAATTTGTTTTTATTTGACAACATTCACTGCTCTTGCACCCGCGCGTCTAAGCACTCCTGGAGAATATTGTACATCCTTGGAGATGAGTGTCCTACAAACTCAATTCTTTTCTCACTCCCTGAATGCTCCCAGCAGATAACTTTTTATTTCACTCAAAAAAGAGAATATAGGAATTCCCATTGTGGCTCAGCTGACTAAGAACCTGATGTAGTATCCATGAGGATGTGGGTTGGATCCCTGGCCTGGCTCAGTGGGTTAAGGATCGGGCATTGCCACAGGCTGTGGTGTAGGTCACAGATGTGGCTTGGATCCTTCATTGCTGTGGCTGTGGCATAGGCTGGCAGCTGTGACTCCAATTTGACCCCTAGCCTGGGAACTTCCATATGCCATGGGTGCAGCCCTAAAAAGACCAAAAACAAACAAACAAAAAAAAAACACACAACTACATGGGAGAAATTACAGGATAATTGATTCAGTGTCTTCAACAAATCAATGGTATGAAAAACGTGTAGAGAGGGGAATGTAAACAGTTAAGATTAAAAGAGTCTTAGGAAGCACAACAATAAAACTCAGTGTGTACTTAACATAAAAGGACATTTTGGAAGACAACCAGGGAAATTTATATAGAATATTAGATGATATTAAGGAATTATTAATTTTGTTAGATGTGAAAGTTATGTAAGAAAATTTTATTTTTTAGAGAGGAGTATCAAAATATTTCCGGTTGGATTCTGGAATTTATTTTAAAATACTTCAACAAAGGAAAAAATAGACAAAGCAATTTTTACAAGATCTTTACAATTATATCTAGCTGATGGGGATCTAGGGTTTCACTCTAATACCTTCTTTTACTTTTGTGATTGAAAATTTTCATAATAAAGAGGGCTTACAAACAAGCCCTCATCTCTGCCATCCTGCCAAAAGCAAAAGTATATCTAGGTTGTCATAGTCAGTACCACAATTTTGAGGCTCCCTAAAGAGCCACCCATAGACTTTCTGACTCTAGGACCACAACAGTTAAGACTATTTTTTTTGTCACTGTGTTTTGTTTGATTGTTTGCTTTTTGACCAGAAGACTCACTGATATCCTGCAAAATGAATTTGGTACGTGTTACTATTCCCTCTCTGGATCTTTCGAGGAATTTGGCCTTTTCATCTGTGTTCTCAAATGTTTGGGCATAGAATTATTCATAGTAGTCTTTATCCTTTTAGTGTCTGTGGATCTGCAGTGATGTCCCCTCTTTCATGCCTTATATCTGTACTATCCTCTTTTTGACACAGATAAGTAAACATAGTCCAAAAAGGAGAAATGACTCAAGCCTGCGGAGCCAGCTGGGCCATCCTTACTTCTGCTGCCTTGCCAGGCTGTTGGGTCAGTCATCCTTTTTGAGGCTCTGTCACCAGCCCACAGCTTCCATATACTCCATGTGACCTGATATGTATGTAGTCTGACATGGAAGAGCCCAACTGCACACTCAGGGCTCTCATTGCCCTTGGCCTCCAAGATGAATCCAACTTCTCAGAATGTTCTCTTGCCGTCTATTCCTTGTTTCCCCACAAAAGCAAACTCAGGTGGAGAGAGTAGAATAATAAAAGAATGGTTATAGGACAGCAAATGACATAGATGGGCTATTTGCTTGATTCTGTTGGAAGGATTAGCATACTTGGAAAGAAGCAGTGTTGAAGTTCTCCATAGTGGGAGAGGAGAGCAGGGAAGGAACACCATTTCTGGCAGTGACAACTTCCTCCACCTTACCACTGCTTTAACTTTAACGCTTGTCTCCTTAATTGCTAGAGGGAAGGACCCTATGTCCCTAGATAGTTGGGAGATCTATTTGAGCTTACACCTAATCTTCCAAGTTCTCATTCTATCATCCTCCCCAAACCCCATGTCCAGGTGCTGGCAAAGGAAGTAAAAGACATAGGCTTCCCTCCTTTTCTTTCTGATTTAACATCAAATGGCCTCATCCCTTAATGCCATCCAGTAATGAGGTCACTAGGTGCTACTGGCTATAACTTGAAGTTTTTTTCCTGTTCTCTGAGGATCTCAGTACCCACCATAGCTGTTATTTGGGACTCAGGTCATTAGCATGCAGAGCTATGGTCAGGGAAATAGAGTCCATTTCCACTGTATATCCCTCAAAACCAAGGGACAAAATGCTGGGTCTTCTGACTCTAAAATTCATATTCATTTCATTATATCAATGCCTCTTATATCAATACACAATATACATTTAATTTTTGTGCCAGGTGCTTTCCCTTATGGACTTAAGGCGAGAGTGGTGTGATGCAAGGAAGGAAGAGGACAAGGACAGAGTTGTATGCCTGAAGGCCTCCAGAGGGTGAGCAGCACTGGCTTTGGGGGAATTTTCCCACTCTCAGGAGTATGTGAGTGTCTGGTCTCCCTGGCTACCCTTCTGGAGAAGCAACATTTGAGGAAACGGTTAAACCAACTATAATGGAAAAAATAAAAATCATTAAAAAGACACATTTCAGGAAAAAGGACACATCACTTGTTGTAAATGAGAACCTCCTCTTTATTCCACATATAAAAGCTGGTTTCTGGAGCTGGACAGAGAAGGGGCTTTGGCATGGCCCTACCTCTGTATGGGCCCCAGGGATAAAGGTCTAGAGTCTGGCGATAAGGCCTTTTTCCAGGTGGGAATGAAAAGTCCTGTCCCTCCAGTCCTAAATTAGGGGTTAGGTGCAACGATGTAGGGTAATTCTTTGGTGAGGTGTAAATCAGCTTGGGGCAGACTCTTCCAGGCAAGTTCTAAGATCCCATACTGGGCAATGCCCATAGGGAGCATGGTACGTACATTGTTCTGCCCTGGGAGGGGAACCACCTCCTGGAACTCCAGAGGACCTCTAGCGGTGTGAGAGCCACTACAAAACAGGTGGTAGAACAACCGCTCCCCAGGAGCTAGCTCTATGGCCTTTAGGGCCTCCTTGTAAGTGATCTCTCGGGACTGGGGTTCCTCTCTCAGTAGCAGTTCCTGTAGCAGCCTCTGGATTCGGGGGGACTTGAGTTGGTACAGGTCCATGAGGCGATAGAACTGTTCCATCCAAGCAGCACTGTCTTTCGCATATCGCTCCTGCAACATCCGCAAAACATGGTACAGTGCCACAAATGTCTCCCACAGGGGCACCTCTTCCTTTTTTTTAGAGATGGGCTGTGCCTTCTTTTCCAACTTGGGCAATTTGGGAAATCTGCCCTTATCCTTAAAAGCCCAGAAGTCCTTTTGGAACATCAGTGCTAGGGTTTGTTTTTCCACAGAGTCAAGGGCACCCGTGAAAATGTCTTTTGTGGCAGGATAATAGTGTTGCATCTCCATCTCCTTGAGAGCAGTGGATATCTTCTCTGCCCGTGCACTCCTGTAAGGCTCTCCTAGAAGCTGCCAATTTATACCCTTTGAGTCTGGAATCATTTTGGTAGCTAGTGGTGACTTTTGTGTGGACGCAGCCATAGGTTTTAGCGAGATTTCCTTTTCCTTTCCTTTTATAGGAGGGATCACTTTAAGGTATTTTGGACCCATGGGTTCCTTACTGGGTTTTGAGATATGTGTGCTTCGTGATTCCAGGATCTGCCTGTGACGGTACACAATGGCTTCAAGTTTGGCCAGGTGCATCCACTCTAACTTTTCCTTTTCGGTGAGATCTTTAAGAAGCTGGCACAATCTGTGGAAACTATCCCTGGAAATCTGTTCTCCTGCTTCCATATGTTCTAGGACTTGGTGGATCCACTCTACATCAGAGAGGCTTACATCTGTATATATTTCCTCAGCTAGAATTTTAGATACAGGTAATTTTACCTCAGTCTGTCCCTTCAGAGATGGATGACGCTGCAAAAGCCACTGCCACTTAGCCCCTAGTGGTTTGCCTTGGAGTTTATGAGCTTCCATGGTTTTCTTCAATATGTGGGATAAATACGGGGTTTTTAAATCAGGCTCTTGGGACTCCAAAACTGTATCTAAAAATTGTAGAGGTATGGGCTTATATTTCTTTAACAGTTGTTCTTCTTTATCCATAAACCCTGTCCTTGGGAATACCCTGGATATGTCAAGTAGTGTGGCCTGGTCTTCCCAGGATGTTTGTTTAATTGACACTGGTGCTGGTATCTTCTCTTCCTTCCCCAGAACTACTGAGATCAGTTGCTTGGAAGGGCTTTCCAGCAATCCCAGTTTTATAGCTCTGCCTTTGACCTCAGTGATTTTTTTTCTAGTAAAAGGGACAGCTTCTCTTCCTCTTAGATTCCTTTTTCTTTCTTTTGGTAACTTAAATGGTTTTTCCTTTTTAAAGATCTCTTTTTCCTTATCTACCACTTCTTCCATCATGCTTCTCTCCTCCTCTTCCTCCTCTTTCTCACTCAAACGTTCCATTTCTTCCTCACTCGTGCTTTCCTCCCTCTCGAACACCTCCTGCTGCTCTTCCTCCTCCTGTACCACCTTCTTCTTCCTCTTCTTTTTCTTCTTCTTTTTCTTCTTCTCCTTCCCTTCCTCCTCCTCCACCTCCTCTTCCATTTCCTCCTCTTCTACCTCCTCTTCCACCTTCTTTTTCACCTCCTCCTCCTCTTCCTCCTCTTCCTCAGACAGATTCTCTTGCTCTACTTCATATAACAGGCTTTCCATTTCTCCAGAAAAGCTCTCTTCACTTTTCATACTTTGTACCTCGTGTATTTGACTGGGAAACTCTTCCTGTTGCATATCAACTCTCTTTAGCTTTTCTGTTTTTCTTGACCTTTGTTTAAGGAACGGTTTTGCCTCTTCTTCCTCCTCTTCCTGTATGACTTCTCTCTGTTGCCTGGCCAATCTGCTTTCTTTTTCAGTCATTTTTTTCTCTTTCTTTATCATTCTTCTTATTTCCTTGGACAGTTTTCTCTGCTTCTTAGCCAGTTTCTTTTCATCTGTTGTAATTTCTGGTTGTTCCTCAGAAAAATCCCACTCTCTGGCATCAAGTTCATTCTGTACCTTGTTCAGTTCCCTTTCCTTAATAAAGAATGATCTCTTTAACTTTGTCATCTCTATTTTTTCCTGGGTTAGTTTCCTTTCTTCTTTGATAAGGCTTTGCAGTATCTTTAATATTTTGCTGCTCACTTTTAAGGGTTCCTTGGAAATGTCCTTGCTTTCTTTAGCCAATTTCCTTATTACTCTGGCTAACTTTCTTTCTTCCTGGGCATACACTCTCTCTCCTTCAGTAAATTCTAGGTTTTCTTTGGCAATATCCATTTGCTCTGTGGCCAATATCCTATCTTCATAGACCACTGTCTTTTCCTCTAGTGACAGTTTCCTCTTAATTAGTTCTAGTTCATCCTTAGTTAGTCTTTTCTGTCTTGAAGTTTCTTGAGTCTCTTCCTTGAAGAGAGTTTCCTTTCCCTCAACCAGTTTCACCTTTTCCCAGGCCAGTTTCTCCATTTCTATGCCCAGAGCCTTTTCTTCTTTAGTAATAGACCACTCACTTCTGAGCTGGTCACTTCTGAGCTGTTTCATTTCTTGGAATAGTACCTTCTTCCCCATAGCTAATTTCATTTTGTCCTGGGCTAGTTTGTGCTGCTTCTCAGCCAGGCTTTTCTCTAGTTGGGTTAGTTTTTCATCTTCATTAGCGCATTTGTTCTTCTTCTGGAAAAGTTTCTCCTTTTCCTCCATCAGTTTCTTTTCTATCTGAACCAGTCTCTTCTTGTACGTGTCCAATTTCTCCTTATCTTGGATTAATTTCTTTCTGTTCTGGGTGAGGCTTTCTTTGAACTGGATTAATTTTTCTTTCCTCTGAGCCAGTTTCAACTTCTCCTCAGCTAGACTTGCCTCCTGAGCCAGAGACATCTGCCTCCGGGCTAGTATTTTCTTGGTTTTGGTTATTTCTTCCTTGTTCTGGGCCAATTTTTTCCTTTCCTGGGCCAGTTTTTGCTTAATCTTTGCCAACTTCTCCCTTTTCTGAGTAAGTCTTTCCTCTTCCCTAGGCAGTGTTTCCTTGTCCTGGCCCAGTTTCTTCTCTTCCTGGATCAGAAGCTCTTCTTCCTGGGCCAATTTTTTCTCTTCCATATCCAGTTTCTCCTCTTGTGAGGCCAGTGTCTTTTTTTCCTCATGCAGTCTCTCCTCTTCCTTAACCATTTCCTCCTCTTCCTGATTCACTTCCTCTTCTTTCAAAGCCAGTTCCTCCTCTTCCCATGCCAGGTCCTCTACTTCCTGGGCTAGTTCCTTTTCTTGACATTCTAGATCTTGCTCCTTCTGGGCCAGTTTTTCCGATTTCCGGACCAATATATTTTTTACCTTAGCTAGCTTCCCTCCTTTCATTGCTGCTTTCTCTTCTTTTTGAGCCAGTTTCTCCAATTTCATGGCTAGTTTCTTCCTTTGCTGGGCCCTTTTCTCTGCTTCCTGGCTTAGCATCTCTTCTCTTCGGGCTAGTTTTTCCTCCTCCTGGACAAAATTCCTTTCTGCCTGGACTGTTTTCCTGTCTTTCTGGGCCACTTTCCCGTAGTCTCTGGCCAGTTTTCTCTCTTCCTGAGCAAGTTTTCTTTCTTCTTGTGCTAGCTTTTCTTCTTCTTCTGCCAGCTTCCTCTCTTCCTGAGCTCGTAGTCTTTCAACTTGGGCCTGTTTCCTCTCAGTCTGTGCCTGTTTGTATTCTTTGTGGATCTCTCTCTGTTCTTCTGTCATCAGCCCTTCTTCTCCTTCTTCTTCTTCTTCTCCTTCTTCTTCTTCTTCTTCTTCTTCTTCTTCTTCTTCTTCTTCTTCTTCTTCTTCTTCTTCTTCTTCTCCTCCTTCTCCTCCTTCTTCCTCTTCCTCTTCTTCTTCTTCCTCTTCTTCTTCTTTTTCTTCTTCTTGTTCCTCTTGTTCCTCTTCTTCTTCTCCTCCTTCCCACTCCTGAAACAATTCTTCCTCTGGGGTCACTTCCTCCTCATCCTCCAAAAATTGCTCTCTGGCCCTGGCTGACATCCTTTCCCAGATCTTTGCCCATTCATCCCATGTCCGCTTCGTCTTGTCCCTGTGTGGCTTTTCCTCACCAGGGAACAGCTGTTCTTCATTCTTTTGTAGTTTCTCCTGTTCTTGAAAATGCCCAGTTTCCCAAGCTTTCCTCCATTCATCCAAGGATATCCTCATCTCACTATATGCCTGTTTCCACTGATCCCAGGACTTCTTCCATTCCTGCCAAGACAGCTTTGGCTCTTCCTTAACTGGACTTCCTTCTTGATCTACCACTTTCTCCTCTAATTTGGCCATTTCCCCCTCTTCCTGACTCACGTCCCTCTCTCCTTTGGTTATTTTCCTCTCTTTTTTAAACACTTTTGTTTCCTTCTGGATTGCTTTCCTCTCCTGTTTAAAAGGCTTCTTAGAGGGTTTCTTTTCTTCTTTATTTGATATTCGTTTTCCCTTGGTTAGGTCAGATTCTAAAAAAATAACTTTCTTTTTCTTGGCTATTTTGGGAATCACTTGGGTTTCCTGCAGGTCCTGCATGCCCCTTTCTTTCTTTTGCTCTTGCTCCTCTTTTGTCTCCTCTTCCATGTCTCTGATCACCATGTCCTCTCTAATTGCTCCTCCATGAATAAAAACTGGTTTCTCCTCCGGCCAGGCTACATCCCAGTCAAGGTCCTCAAATAGGACCTCACTTTCTTTCTTCAACAGGGGGCAGATCTCCTGAAAGAGCTCCCAGCTTGGCTGTCGATCTGCCAGCACCTCCAGAGCTGTGGTCACTAGCTCAGCATTTAGAGCTTCTGACATTTTTGTCTGGGAACCAGATATCCGCAGAGTCATAAGACGACATAGATCATCCCGCCATGATGAGCCATCATGAGTAGTCCTGTGGCCAGGGGCTCCAGAGGCACCCCACCCTTTGGTTTGCACTGGCTTCGGCTTCCCAACTAATTCTCTCCTAGTAGCAGATGGAGATTCCTCATCTGTAACATCAGGTTCTACTGTCTTCCTCTTGCGCCTCTTTGAGGGTTTCTGAATTGTTGCTTTCATGCCTCTTTTGTCACGTACCGTCCTCAGCATCTTTAGCGTCAATGCAACATGATCCTTTGAGGCATCTTTCTCTGGAGGTCCTTGTTCTTCATCTTTTGAAATTTTCAGTATACTAGAGGTTGAAGACCTAGACTCCTCCCTCTCAGTTGGTAAGGCTTCATTCTGATCACCTTCACCCTCTAAGGGACCTGGCTCTGTGCCAGTTTCCTTCATCTTCTTGAGGCTCCGCAAAAATTTTCGGGCTATAGGGAAAATCAGGAGGTGTGGATAAGGAAAGCATGGGAGGCTTAAATGAAGACCTTTCCAATATCTAGTATGAGCCAAGAGGAACTGCCATAACAGAAGTAACAACAGAAGGGACGGAGGCCTTTTTAAAAAAGGCATTCTCCTTGCTTTATTCCCAGTGCCTTCCCACCTCACTCTACCCACCACCCCACCTCCACCAAGTCCTAGAGATAGGTCTTGGAGTCTCTCTGAATTGGGATGGATTCTTCCTTGGAAGCTTCTTTCCTGTGAAAGGATTTTTGCACTTATCTCTGTTCCTGATACCTCTTAACCCACGTTAGCCATAAATTCCCAGCCTCTTGGACACCCTGAGGCATGGACCAGATTGCCCCATACATACTGTGCTTTCTGCCTCCTGCCCGGCCCCGTCTTTGGCCTTTGCTAGGCTTGACGGCAACTTCAGCTTCTTCACGTTCTTCAGTTTTCTTGGAAAGGGAGGTAAGTTCAGAAGCCCCTGAGACATCTAAAGAAAAAGTAGGCTTTTCATCTCCAAGTGCTAAAGTCAGGTTTTCATTCAGTCGCTGCTCCACTTGAGTATAAAGGATTTGGAGATCTGTGGCCCGCATTCCTAGCAGATGGTCCAGTGCTTCCTCCCCAACCATTTCCTGCCTGTAAAAGTCAAAGGAGTGAGTGGAAGGAACATGCTAAATCAGGGACAAGAGGGAGAATGAGAGGGAAAGAACTTGTATGGAACAGTCAAGGGGCTTGGCAAAGTGGCCAACAGAGACAGTGGATGTAGAAGTAAAGGATGGCCAAGAAAGAAAAAGTCTAGGAAGCCATGATGGCAATGAATGGAATAACCTGTATGGGGGCTTAAGGGGTAGGAGAAAAGGGTAAAAAGGGTCATTTGAAGAGATAAGGAAACAAACAGGAATGGAAAGAATGGAGAAAGGAGTGAGCAGTTAGGAGATCATCAGGATAGTCTAGAAATGGGAAAAGACTATGAACAAGGAAAAAAGAGCTAAGGAACAGAAATGAAAAGACAGTGAGGGAAGGGAAGGGGAAAATGAGGAAGGGAAAGAATATCAGAATTTAGTAAAGAATTGAGGAAGGTACAAACAACTTACTGCATCTCCCGGAAAGTATCTCGGTTCTGGATCAAGTTTAAGAGTGAGGTCTTAGAATGGATTCCAGTCTCAGCCATGAGGCCCAGGGCCTTATTCCTCACTCTTTCATCTTTATCCATTAGTCCTTGGGCCAGAGGCATGGCAAAGAGATGAGTAATCATTCCTAGACGCTTCAGCCCCTCCCAGGCTAGCTCTCGGATCAGTGGATTAGGATTGGTTGTATCATCCAGCAGACGATGGGCTGTGTCAGAGCGAATGGGTGGAGTCACCTGGTAAGAGGCAAAGATTTGCCCTAGGGCACCAATACAGCACTGGTACTTCAGTGGAGAAGCATAGGTCATAATGTTGAGAATTGTCTCTATCAGGCTATTGATAGCTATTTCACTCATCTTTCTTCCCAGCCAACTGCGGTTTGCTGAGTCTGTGAGGACACTGTAGGTGATATCCTTGGACCCTCTTGTTTCTAGGAAGTCTTCATCTTCCTTTTCATGTGAATATTCTCCTGCATCACTTACAGCTCTTGCCCTACTGTGCCAGAAGAAGAATTGTTGAGACTTGTCCCATTCCAATTCCCGCATAGGTGAGTGCAGGTTGCACTGTAGGTATATCGGGCTGCCCTCTGGCCAAAGACGGGCACGAATCACTGAGTTGGGGATGTAGCAATCAGGAGCTAAGAGCCATTTCCGCCCATGACCAAAGTAGCATCGCAGTATCTGGTAGGGGTTGAGTCCATCCCAGGTAGTCAGCTGTAGCTGGGGAGGAAGCACATAATGGGAATGAGGAATTTTGTCCATCTGCATCAAATCAGTTTCCTTATGCAAGGAATCACGTCTGAAAGAAGACAGTAATGCAGGGCTCCCTTGCTCATCTTCTTCTATGACGTGTGGCACATTATGATCAAAGGCTATGGCCCGATGATTGACAAGTTTCTTCAGACCCCCTAATTGCAGTTGCCCTTGCCCAAGATAGATATACTTGGGCACAAACATAGTTTCAAAGGAGAAGAAGAAGCTTGGTATGAAAGGCTTAGGAGCCTCTAGCACTTCATCTGTCATTCCCATAAAGGAAAGGCGAGCCAGCAGGGTTGGAGGAAGCAGTTTTAAGCAGGACACCAGATAAAGACTCTGGTTGAAAGTGACAAGCAGGTCACCCCGGTCATTTGCAAAGCAGAGTGGGCCAAAGTGCAATGATGAGTCCACCATGGCTACAAGTCTACCATGAAAGTTCCAGATTCGGATGGAGCCATCACTGCCACCTGTAACAAAAAGACTCAAGGATAAGCAGACATCAAAAGATGTGATGGTACACTGGTGCAGGGGTAGTGTCTCTATGCACATCGAGCCTTTCCGTGACCCAGAGGACATAAAATCACAGAAATTCCAGAGACGCAGGCAGTTAGTCTCTGTGATGGCACCCACAGACTTGGGCAAGAGTATTAGGTGTGTTAGGTGACAGCTGCTGATAATGCTAGCCAGGGGCTGCAAATGCACTCTGATCCCCTCAAGCACAGCTTCTGATAGGTGTACGTAGTCATCCATTCCATAGGAACAGAGCAAAGAGTTTTCTCGGCCACCAGAAAGCCCTCCAGGCAGTGTAGAGAGTGCTAATACAGCCCCAAAGTGCATGAATTTCTCTATTCGGGCACAGCTGTGCTGGGAAAGCACTCTGATCATACCACTCTGGTGTCCAGAGAACATGAGTCCTTCTAGACCCCGCCCCAGGTGGAAATGCCCATAAGCCAGGCATTGTACCATGTCCTGAGAATTTGGTGAGGTGCATAAAAGATACTTGGCTGGGCAAGGGCAGCGGGTTGTGTCAAATACCAGCACTTCTGAGCTGCCTGTTGCTACAAAGAGCTCCTCTTTTTCTGGGTCATAGGCCCAATCTACAGCCTGGTCCAGGACTGAGAAGGGCCAGGTGATGACCAGAAGATTCCCAGTTAGTGGGGACACAAACCGCAACAGGCCATCCTCAGTGATGCACAAGATCCGGAACCAGTTATTGCCACAGTGGACCCGCCGCAGATGCTGGGGAGCAGAGCCACAGACGTGGAAGAGGTTGTAGAAGCAGGACAGGCTGCGCAAGGAGAAAGAATGGGTGGTCTGGCAGAAGAAAGTAGTGCTGTCAATAAACTGGAGTCGGTACAGGTCCTCGCCAAGTTCTAGCCACCGCAGCAGGTTGCCTGAAGTCAGGTTCCACTCCTTGATGAAGCCTTTCTTGCCAGCTGTTAGCAGGGTGTGGGCTTCTGGACGGCTGCGGATACATATCACTGCCGAGAAATGGGCCTTGAAGCTGTGGAGAGAATGGCCCCGACTGAGGCTCCATGCTTGGATTTCCCCAGTCATGTTTCCAGCATAGAGAAAGCCCTGATCAAAACAGGTGAAGCAGCAGGTGATAGATGAGCCACTGGTGATGGAAGTGAACCTCTTCACCTCTCCCAGCTGGCCGTGGCCTTGGTGCTCGAGGATCCTTACCACAGTCTCACACAGGGCTAGAAGGGAGCCATTGGGGCCATTCAACACGATATCTTGGACAAGCTCATCTCCAGGCAAGGAAACCATGTGGGCTATCTGGAGGCCCCTGCCACTCCGCAAAATGGTCCAGGTGACCACTGCCCCCAGGATGCCCGACAGAAGCATCTTCATTTCCGGGTCATAGCAGAGGCAGTTGATGTTAAAGCGGCAGGGCACTATACCCAGAGGTTTGAATGACCGAAAGTGGTCCCCAAAGAGTCGCAGGAGCAGGTCACCACAGTAGACCACGAGGATATGAAAGGAACCCGTGTGGACCATGGACTGGACAGGCGGCAGTTGTTTGGTCATGGAGAATGTTCTCTTCTCCACCACGTCCTCAGTTTTGCTCTTCATCCATACTATAGCCTGGAAGACAATCAGATGGAAATTGCCTAGAAAACTTAGTAGAAGAAGAAATGGCAGAATATTTAGCTATTTTCCCTGTTCTTGTGTGCTAAAGAAAAATTGGAAGACTCTAGAGTCATTTTACCTGCTAGTTTTGGCAGTTGGAAATATTGTAGAAGGAGGAAGCTAGGACTCTTTCCCTAACCTTGGCCCACTTTAGAAGAACCGTAAAAATCTATTCGACATGGAGACTGTAATTGGAAAAAGGATGAGAGGGGAGTCCTGGATCCAGGGCACTTTCATTCAGGGGGTATATCTTCCCGGGTTAATCTAAATCCATAACTTATATGAACATGGCCCCTATAGAATGGACTAAGAGGAAAAAGAAAGGAATTCCCGTTGTGGCTCAGTGATTAACGAACCTGATTAGGATCTATGAGGACGTAGGTTCGATCCCTGGCCTCACTCAGTGGGTTAAGGTCTGGTGTTGCCATGAGCTGTGATGTTGGTCACAGACATGGCTCAGATCCCACATTGCTGTGACTGTGGTGTAGGCCAGCAGCTACAGCTCTGATTCGACCCTAGCCTGTGAATCTTCATATGCCTCAGGTGCTGCCCTAAAAAGACAAAAAAAAAAAAAGAAAGAAAGAAAAAGAAAAGAAAAGAAAGAGAAGAAAGTCTGAGTAATTTTACCTGTATTTCTTTTGTGCTTGTTGTCACCCAAGAGAGGGAAGCAAAGAAGTTGGCATCACTGACGTAATAGCATATAAGTGGCATATTTTGAGGATGGCGAGACTCTTTGAACAGGATCTGGGAACGGTCACTCAACACAACTACATCAGTCTTTGGGTCATCTGATGTTTGCTGGGGAGAGGCACAGCGTAAACTGAGAGACCTGGAATATATAAGCACTGAATATATTCTCACACAAGTCACAACTGAAGCAGTTCCCAAAGTCATGCCTCAGCCCCAAGGACCATTCCTGTGACATCCACACATGCGCAGTTTATCACCTGTGGCACACTTACATTTCACAAGCATGTAACAACACCCACAACACAAGAGAGAACCAAACAGCTATAGCTGTCCTATATGTGCAAATTTTTTAGTGTGAGGACAGGGGGAAACATGTTCTTTTCAGCATAAAGTTAGCTAGACCTGTCTGCTAACATTCTCCCTTCTGGTACATATGTCAGAGTTCCCGTTGTGGCTCAGCGGTAATGAACCCGACTGGCATCCATGAGGATGTGAGTTCGATCCTTGGCTTTGCTCAGGGGCTTAGATCTGGCATTGCTACAAGCTGTGGTGCAGGTTGCAGATGTGGCTCAGATCCCACATTGCTGTGGCTGTGGTATAGGCAGGCAGCTGCAGCGCCTATTTGACCACTAGCCTGGGAACTTCCATATGCCATGAGTGCAGCCCTAAAAATAAATAAATAAATAATGGTACGTATACCACAGAAAACAATTTTTTTTTCATTTTTGTTGTTTTAGGGCCACACCCATGGCATGTGGAGGTTCTCAAGCTAGGGGTCTGATCGGAGCTACAGCTGCCAGCTTATGCCACAACCACAGCAATGCGGGATCCGAGCCATGTCTGCGACCTATACCACAGCTCATGGCAATGCCGGATCTGTAACCCACTGAGCGAGGCCAGGGATCGAACCCGCAACCTCATGATTCCTAGTCGAATTCATTTCCTCTGAGCCACATCGGGAACTCCATAAAAGACAAATTTTAACAGATTACCAAGGCAGGTACACTGCCATAGGACTACGTATAAAATAACAGAATGTCCCAAAAGTCAGTGCAGCTTTAAGTTATTAAAGCCTAAAACTGCACTAAGTAAGACTTTTAGGGCACCCTACCTGGCTTTTAAATTTGACAGAGAAAAAGAATATATATACAATATAAATTATCCCACTGTGATAGAGCATGTGCTATGAGACATGCACCTGGGATCCTACCACAGAGCCAGCCATAGCAGAACTGAGGTGCCTTCTCTATTTTCTTTTAGAAAAATCTTTCTTCCCAGGGGGTTGCTTTTTCTGAAAATGTTCGACAGTATTCAGCTCTCACTGACAAAATATCCCTGCAAGAGGTCTCTAGACTCATTTGGAAGTTGATGGCCCACTTCCTACTAAGGGGACAATTGTCTTCATGGTCTACCCTGCCCCATTCCTAATTCCATGGAAAAACTGTGCTCCTCTGAAGTGCTCATAGCAATCAAGATAGATAGAAGCCAATAACATGTTTATGTCCTACATATACATTACCTTGTTTTTATGTATCATGTCATTTATAAGGTATTTAAGGTCCTTCCACAGGGGAATAAGTCTGGGGGAAGACATCACGTTGATTATCTTCTGGTCCTCCTTAGGACTGTTGTTTAAAAACCTGTGGGAATCCAAAAGAGGCCAGCTTAGCCACTGCTAGTTTTTGAGGAGCTAGCAATCAGAAGGCAAGAGCCATGAACTTATGTTTACTGGATACTTTTTGACTGTCAGGAACTATGCGAAAGGCATAGCTTCTCATTTAATCTTCACTGTAGCCCAATGAAGTGGGTATTACCCTATTTTATTGAGAAAACTGAGGCTTGGAGAGGGTAAATAAAGTTGGGGGTTAAATTCTGGTATTGGCTATCATAATCCAGTAGGATATTATGGGCAAGGGAAGCAGAGAAACCCTTCCCTTAGAGAGAGGCTGGAAAGGAATATTGTCACAAGCTAATAACAGTCTTTGCTGGTGGTAGTGCATCGAGAGCTTTTTGCAAGGAACTAGTAGTTACCAAAGTGTGGTCCCTGGATCTCCTGCACCAAGATTCCTGGGTGAGAGTTACATCTTGAAATGCAGATCCTGAGGTACTGAAGTAGAACTGTGGAGGTGGGACCCTGAGTCCTTCACTTGTGATGAGCTCCCTAGGTGATTCTGTGGATCTTCAAGTCTGACTACTGAAACAGGAAACTGACTTTATTGGATGCCCAGGGCTAAGAGTCAGCCCCATGTAGCCCAGCTGCAGAAAGGATCCAGCCACTCGGCCTCGCGGGTTTTTCCAGACTTGTGGAATCAAGCAGCTCTCTTGCGTGTGATGCATCTGCTGTTCATCCTCTTCCTTGCCATACCCTTCTCTTTGGCCATCACAAGAACAAACCTCTACTTTTCCTGTTGGGAATAAATCCTACCTTTAACAAGCCCCCTCTGTCAAGGAGTCTGTCATTACTGATTTGATGATGGGCTTGTTTTCCTCACTTGTAAAATGAAAATGGCAGTCTGGCCTACTTCACAGGATTGTTGCAAGGATCACATCAGATAATTCCTGCGAATACCTTTTAAAGTATACTCTGAAGCAACAAACAGTTATGACTGCTGTTTTTAGGCTGGTTTGGTTCTCAGAGAAGTATTTATTTCCTTCCAACACATTGTACTTTATAGTTGCTCTGGAAGCATTACAGCTAAATTTATAGTCTGGCCAGCAGAGGGCAATGGAAGCCATCCTTGTGCCTGCTAGATGAAGGAAAACTGATGAACTTTCAATTTAAAGAAGTGGCCCCTAAAGTGTGATCCTCAGGGCAGCAGCAGCAGCATCACATGGGAACTTGTTATAAATGAAAATTATCAGGCCCCACCCTAGACCTACTAAATTAGAAACTCCGAGGTAGGGTCCAAAATCTGAGTTTTAACTTCTCCAGCTAGTCTTTGCATGTTTTTTTTTTTTTTTTTTTTGTCTTTCTTTTTAGGGCTGCACCCTCGGCATATGGAGTTTCCCAGGTGAGGGGTCTAATCGGAGCTATAGCTGCTGGCCTACACCACAGCCACAGCAACGCCAGATGCTTAACCCACTGAGCAAGGCCAGGGATCCTAGTCAGATTCGTTTCCACTGAGCCATGACAGGAACTCCCTGCACCTGGTCTTAAAGTCTGAGAACCACTGGTTTGGAGAGCTACTGGAGTTCCACGTCATTTGGCCTGGGTCTCCTGAGGCAAGGTCAGCAGAACCCATCCTCTGGTATGGCTAAGACTGTACCCTGTGTTGCCATAGAGATTTGATGGCTGGATTCGAGGACGGGGGGAAGCAGCAGGCAAAACTTATGATCTCATGTGCAGGGCCCACAAAAAAAAAAGCTTTTACATCAGTCACTTCATTAGTTCTTAAAAGAATTCTGAGAGGCAGATAACATTATTGTACATACGAGGAATATGAACTCAGAGAGGAAAAGGGATGTGCTTATAGCTACACAGAGCAGATTCAAGACTAAGCTCCAGGGAGTTCCTGTTGTGGCTCAGCGGGTTAAGAACCTGATGCTG
Organism: Catagonus wagneri; assembly: GCA_004024745.2. Taxonomy (NCBI): domain Eukaryota; kingdom Metazoa; phylum Chordata; class Mammalia; order Artiodactyla; family Tayassuidae; genus Catagonus; species Catagonus wagneri. Next base: position 1,468,194 of record PVHT020000178.1, on the reverse strand, counting down.
TCTCTCTGAGGATGCATGTTCGATCCCTGGCCTTGTCCAGTGGGTCAAGAATTCGTTTCCGTAAGCTGCATCATAGGTCACAGATGTGACTCGGATCTCGTGTTGCTGTGGCTGTGTTGTAGGCTGGCAGCTGTAGCTCCAATTCAACCCCTAACCTGGGAACTTCTGTATGACAAGAGTGCAACCATAAAAAGAAGAAGAAGAAAAAGGGAAAAAAAAGACTAAGCTCCAACTCACAGTTCAGGATTCTTCTATCATTTCAGAAGGGGAAAATGTTCTCTCAGACGACACTAAGGGATCTCCTCTGCCCCACAAACCCACAAATGGGAACTGGGGGCTGTTTTCAGACGTCAGCATCCCCTAGGTCTCTTCCTACTCTCCCCAAAGCTAAATGCTGCCCTTCTGCCATACCATTTTTCATTCTATTCCCCTGTAACCTTGCACTTGCTACTCTTTGGATCACCTTTCAGAAGCCACTGTGATCTGCTGAAGTGAATCAGTGGATGGCCCTGTGGGCCAGAACCCCAGCGCTCAGATTTACCCCACCAGCTCCTTTTGAGGCCCCAGAGCTGCGGAGAGAACAGTCATTTGTAGTCAACAAATTTGCAGTCATTGCCATCAGTTTCCATTATTCCTAATATCTCCTTTAGGTATAACTTCTCTCGACTAGTCTATAAAAAGCAGGCAGTTGGGACCCTTTGGGGGCACATGCCTTGGAAGTTAGTGAGAAAGAAGCCCTTCAAGCCCCAAACCTCTTTTTGTGAGTCTGTTGTTGTTGTCTTTGCCACCCTCTCCCATTCCATACACCAGTTTCCTTAGAGGAAACTTCTAAAATCCCCTCCCCCCATTTGATTCTCTAATCTCATTACCTGTCCTTAAAAGCAAGTCCAGAGTAGGCTCCAGATGCCTTTATCCCAATGGTCTTGACCTTTTAATATCTCGACAACCCAAAGATGATCTCATGGGAGAATTCAAGTTCTGCAGCCAATTTAGGGGAGTTAGTATTTAGGGCTGAGATATGGTATATCCTATTGACTACAGAGACAAACCAGGTTTGTGATCAGGTATTGCTGGCACATCCTTTTTTTGTTGCTGTTGCAGTCTATTCCAAGGTACTGTGGTGGTGGTGGTGGTGGTGGTGGTGGCGGTGGTGGTGGTTGTATGGAAGGCCAGCATCCCATGAGCCTTGCCTTTGTAATACAGAGTATTGGCTCTAGGGGGCACTGCACTCCATGACACTATTGGGCCCCTGGGCTTCTCTTGGGTGACTCTTTGACTCCATATACTATGTTATAGAAGTGTAAGGGTGTACTTGTTACAAGAAGTGTATACAATGCTTGCCCCATAGAGCTTACAGTTTAGCAGAGAAGGCAGACATCAAAAAATAGTAATAAAATTGATTAAAATGGGAAATTCTGAGTGATGGGTTATATTATTTTGCCTTGCAGGTGGCTCTCACATTTGGGGATAGTGATGCAGAAAGCTCAGCTGACATCAGAAAGGCCTAATTAACTGATTGTATAGTCAGAGGGACAGTAAAGCCAGCGGGCATTCTTGGATTACTCTTATTTTTTTTGAATGACATTACTGATAAGGAGTCCAAGTCCGTCCCTGCCTGGGGATGCTACACTGACCTTACAGGTGACTTCACAGCAAAGGCTGGGGCTGGAATGCCCTTAACTTTCTTTATGGAAAGAAACAATTTTCTAGGCTGACAAATATACACTACCAGGGTGGGCTAGTTTCTACTGGGTGAAGAGTTATCTGGCATGGGAGTAGTGGTAGCACCCAGAACTGATTAAGGGTGTAAAGTGGTGGCCAGCTATTTTACATATATTGTTTCATTTAATTTTTATACAATGCTTCTATGACTTAGCTGTTGTCCTCCATTTATCAACTTTTTAAAATGGACATGGCAAAAATATTCAAAACATACTAAGAAGCATATACTGAAAAGAAAGTCACCTGTCTTATTTCCTCTTCAGAAAGGTAACCCTGATTATGTCTTTCTACAGGTGTTCCATACACACACAAGCATGTATGTCAAAATATTATTTTTCTTATACAAATGATAGTATGCTATATACACTGTACCTTTTTCTCACTTCATAATCTTTTTTTTCTTTTGCTTTTTAGGGCCGCACCCATGGCATATGGAGGTTCCCAGGCTAGGGAGGGGTCGAACTGGAGCTACACCACAGCCACAGCAATGCAGGATCTGAGCCACATCTGCAACCTACACCACAGCTCATGGCAATGCCAGATCCTTAACCCACTGAGCAAGGCCAGGGATCAAACCCACAACCTCATGGTTCCTAGTCGGATTTGTTTCCGCTGTGCATGATGGCAACTCCACTTAATAATCTTAATAATCAACTCACTAAAACATATAGCTTTGTCTCATTTTTCAGCAGTTGTCAGCTACATGGGTATTCCATTGTGTGGCTGAACTATCACTTATTTATCTAAATTTCTAGTAATGGGAGTTCCCGTCGTGGTGCAGTGGTTAACGAATCCGACTAGGAACCATGAGGTTGCGGGTTCGATCCCTGCCCTTGCTCAGTGGGTTAACGGTCCGGCGTTGCCGTGAGCTGTGGTGTAGGTTGCAGATGCGGCTCGGATCCTGCGTTGCTGTGGCTGCGGTGTAGGCCAGTGGCCACAGCTCCGATTAGACCCCTAGCCTGGGAACCTCCACATGCCGCGGGTGCGGCCATAAACCCGCGGCCATAAAATGACAAAAGGCAAAAAAAAAAAAAAAAAAAAAAAAAATAAATTTCTAGTAATGGACATTGGGCAGTTTCCAAGCTTTTGCTACAATCTATGCCACAAATTAATATCTTTGTTAATGCCTCAGCATTTTATTTAATTAGCTTAAATTTTAAAATTGAAGCACTATAAATCTTTTTTAAATAAACACTTTATTTTAGATACACTGGCTTACATAAATTATTAAAATTAATTTCACCTGTTCCTTTTAATTTTTTAATGTAAAATTTGAAACTGCATATTTGGCTTGCATTATATTTCTATTAATACTGCTTTAGATTGTCACTGACCTGTGGTGGTCTGCCCTTAGCTCCTTAAGGGTAGGAACACAGTCCGTCTTGATTTTTCCTGTGTTCTCAATAATTACCCAAACTGGCATGAGGTAGGTACTTAATTACTTAATACACGTTTGTTGAATGACTGAGCAAATGAATAACCCTCTGCCCTCTCTCAGGAAGAAGAAATATGTACTTCCCAGGTCAGTTTTACTGAGCATCTCCTTGGAAGGAAGGATCAGGTAGGAAGGGTACTCACTGGGTTTTCTTAACCAGAGAACCTTGTGACTCTAGCCAGTCCCTAACGGAGGAGTGGCAACACCCACCCATTTTTTGAAAAAAATCTTTGATTACATCAGCAGGTAGACAGAATTTCCCTGGCCGTAGGTACTCAACAAACATTGGTTACCCTCAGAATGTGCTTTAAACGAATGAATGGTAGATTAACAGGGCCTCCAGGGCATCTCCTGGGAGGTGGTCATGAGACTCCCGTCAAAGGCAAAGATTTGGAGCCACCTAGTCCCGGCAGAGGCGACCAAACCCGCCTCCCAATACGTTCGGGCGTCCTGGCCCTTCGCGTGGGAGGGAAAGAGGGCGTGTCCGCCTCTTAAAGTCTGAGGCCGAGCCTGTTACCTGCGAAGACTGGTCTCTCTCAACAAGGGACCGGTGTGGCGTGTGTGGCGGCACTCTGAAGCTCCTATGTGAAGGACCAGAGCTAGACTAGGAGCGCCTGAGGAGCGACCTTGGGGATGCTGCGGGAGGCCTCGGCCAACAGAACGGTTAGGTCTCCAACCCCGCGCCCCGCGGACTGACCAAGGCGAGGGGAGTGAGGGCGCGTGCGCACTGGCGCGCGCCCGGCAGGAAAAAAACCAGCGCGAGACCCGGCGCGCGCGCGCGCGCGCGTTGGAAAAGAAAAAAAAAGTCCTCCCCTCGGGGGCCCGCGGCAATTTAGGCCGGAGTTGGTCGGCGAGCGCGCGTGCGCGAGCGCGCTCAGACGCCCTTCTCTTCAGGTCCCCTCGGTTGGGGATCTAGCGCATTGCTCCTCGATCCCCGCCTCTCCCGAGGCTCACGCCCTCGGGGTAAGTACCTCGCGCCTTGCGGAGAGGGAGGAAGAGGGTCCAGCGAAGGAAGGGAGAAGGCAGACAGGGCTGGGAGAAAGGGAAAAACTGCCCTCGCAAAGCGAGTAGCGCGGTCAGCGGGTTGGAGTCTGCAGAAGACACACCTCCATCCCTCACGCCCCTCGGGGCTGCGGAAGTACTCTAGAGACTCGAGAGGCTCGGAGGCGACAGGTGGACTACCTTTCCCGGGAGGCGGCGCGGGGTGCCGCGGCGCCGCGCCTACCGCTCCCGGCAGCACTTGCGCGCCAGGCTTTTCTCAGCTTGCCGTCGCCTAGGGCGAAACTACAGTTCCCAGGAGGCCTCGCGCGAAGCGGCTTGGAAGTGGGCAGCCTGGAAGTCACTCGGGCCACCGGAGCTGGCGGCGTCTTCAGCTAGCGGCGCGGATCTGGACGCCTCGGTCGTGGGGCCCGCGAGGCGGGCAGCCGGGACGCCCAGGTATGTGGCTCCAGGTGCAGGGGCGGTCTCGCGCAAGGGTGGCGGGGAATCGGTGTCCACTTGGACCGCGAGGGTCAGCGCCGCTGGCGACTGGGTTGACGGCCGGGTGTGGGCACCGGTTGTTGAGGGCGGCGGCGGCGGGACTCTCTGCCTCCGGACCTGGCGGGACTCGTGCCCGCATGGTTCAACTTTCCCGACGAGCTATCCCGCGCTGTTGCGGAAGAGCATGGATTGGGAGTCGGGTAGCGGTAGGTTCGCGTTCTGGCTCTGCCACTCCGCAGCTGCTATCTGGGGAAACCGCGCCTAACCTCAGTTTCCCCTTTCCTTCAAACCGGGGAAGAAGAGTGTGTCTTTTGCTGGAAAGTCTTTTGGCATGTTGAGATCTGGTGAGTAAAGCATTTGGCACATGTAAGGCACTTAATTACGTGTTTGCGTGATTGTTAGTTACGAGAAATGGGGTTGAAGGTATTATTGACCCCATGTGGTAAGTTGAGGGTGAGCCGAGTCCATGGTTAGCGTTCAATGCAGGGTGACTGCTGTTAACTGAAATTATTTGTTAAGTGCTTTGGTTTGGGAGGCAGAGCCAGGTTCAAATTTAGGCTTTACTATTTACCAGCTGTGTGACCTTGGGCGACAGACTTACTGCTCTGTGCCTTGGTTTTCCTGTCTATAAAATGGGGATTTTAATAGCAGCCACCTTGTAAGATCGTTTTGAGCATGCAGTGAGATTACCATTTGTGAAGTGCTTAAAGAGCAGCTGGCACATAATCAGCGTTCAATAAATGGAACCTTTTATTCAGTGTTTTCCCAGTTTCTCAGAGACCCCCTGAGGGTGGGGCTCTGGCTGTAGTCTTGGTCTTCCAGTGGGCCAGACTCAGAACGGGCCTGGTTGACTTCCTCTCCTGCAGCTTCAGTTTCCATCTTTGTAAAATGGGATAACAGTATCAGCCTCAGAGGGTTGTAAGGATTTGCTGAGATTGTATACCTAATCCAGAGCCATCTCTCACTAAGTAGCAGCTCTTATTATATTATCATTGTTCTACTTCATTGCTCTCCATCTGGCCCAGAGACTGCCTAACTGTGGTAGGCTGTGACATGACAGCCCTGAGCTCCCCCACATGTTCACTCCCAGCCTCAGTGTCCCATCTGTGAAATGGTAGTCATAAGACATTTGTGCCAGGGTTGTTTTGATGGTTCCAGGAGATAATTCATGTTTCGTGTTTAGCATAGGGCCAGGTGCATAGTAAGCACTTAATAAACATGTCGTTTTTCTTGATAGGCTTTGCTGCTTATGTTTGTATTTACAAGGCAGAGCAGGGGCAAGGTTAGAGTCCCCGTTACTCCCCTAATTTTTATTCCCCAAAGGTTAAATTGTGGAACATACTGCAGTATGAGGGCCTGAGAAGAAATGACACCAATTGGCTGTCAGCAGCCCCCTGCTTATAGCTCTTACACACTCTTCCCCACAAGCCAACACTTTTGCTCTAGTGCTTTAAGCACTGTATCACTGCTGCCAGCACTTGACTCTGTCTCGAAGCCGTAACCCCCTGAGCTCCAGCTCCAGATGTGGAGCCTGTGCTCCTTCATGTCCTCTGGTGACTGCCCCTTGGGCACCAGGAACTCAAAATGTTTGACCTAAACTTCTCCTCCCAGACCCAGTCATCACCATCTCAGCAAATGCAAGCTAAAATCTTGGGAGTTGCTTTTCTCCCCCAGCCTTCCTGGGTCCAGTTGATTGGCAAGAAGGATGGATCTGTCATTTCATAGCAACACCATTTCATTGGCCCATCTTGGTCTCTCATCTCATAAACACTGAAAGTCCCTGCCTTTTCCAACAAGGTTGAGTTGTTTGTTTCAAATCACCAAGGATTAATGTATATGAAACATTGTATTAGTAAGAGGCAGAGAAGGCAATATGGACTTGGCCAGATTGCAGTGGTCACAAATATGGAATAAAGGCCTGGATTTCAGGGCACCTATTTCTACAGTTTCAGCCTGGCAAAGCTCAGCTGAGTTGCTGAATTTCATTCTGAAAAGTTACACAGTGTCAGCGGGTTAGAATAGCCTCTGTGGGAAGGGCCATCCAGAGCATTTTTGGAGGTAGCACGAACACCCTGGAAGAGGCTGGGTAGGAAATGCATTAGCTCTCCATTTAGGGTCACTCTGCTGTCAGATCTGTCACTGTAATTTCATTTGGTGATGGGAACTCACGGTCTCAAATTTGTGATGGCCACTAAATTTACCTAAGTGCTTTTTCAAATCTGAGGAAATAAAACAATAACTAAAAAAAAAAAAAACTCGGTCTTAATTGTTAATGACAACAGCACATGGATTTTTTAGCAGTCTGTGTGGAATGGTCAGAGTTAAATGTGAGCCTGTATTTCAGACATTGCAGTTGTTGGGCGGTAAATCAAAAATGGAATTTAGAATGTGCAGTGATTGGCGCCTTTTTTCCCCTGTAAAACATATTTTGCTGATACATTTCAAACTTTGGTTTAAAAAAATGACACAGGTTATTATAACAGCTTAACCTTGTTATGTGTTTAACTTTCAAAATCTAAATTAAATGTACATATGTCTTAAAAGAATTTAACAGTCATTTCCTTTAAAAGTGAAGTGTTTGTTCTTAGCTGTTAGAGTGAGAAGCTACTGGAGCAGTTTGTTTATTTGTGCGTTAAGACTTGACCCTGCTCCTGTTTTTTAGGTGCTCTGGTCATGGCCTTATTTTGTGTGTGAGTGGGTTGAATATAGCTTTTAAAAACTTATGCAAAGACGTGCACACTTGTTGTAAGATGTGATACAATACAGAGATATGTAAGGAAAATAATAGGTGCCATCCTCCACTCCAAAGTCTCATCCCCCCAAAGACAACCATTTATCAGACAGTGAGTATTTACTAAGTATCCAGCGTCAGGTTTTGGAGATATCTGAGAGGACAAAATAGATTCTCTGCCCTTGGAAACTTGAGTAGATGCTCTGACCTTTTTCTGTGTTTATGTGGTTGTTTATATGCATATATCCACTGTTTCTTTCCTTCTCCCTCACCAATCCCCCCGCCCCCAAAGGAGTGATCAAGCTACACATATTTGTAACTTGATTTTTTTAAATTAATAATAGGGCATATCCCTTCAGGTCATCACATACAGATCTGACATACAGATTCTTTTTAACAGCTAGACCCACATCCTTCAGTGTGGAGAGAGCATGCTTAATTTTTTTTATTTTTTTGTCTTTTGGGGCCGCACCTGTGGCATATGGAGGTTCCCAGGCTAGGGGTCCACTCGGAGCTGTCCCACTGACCTACACCAGAGCCACAGCAACATGGGATCCGAGCTGTGTTTGCGACCCACATAACAGCTCACGGCAACGCCGGATCCTTAACCCACTGAGCAAGGCCAGAGATCAAACCTGCAACCTCATGGTTCCCAGTCAGATTCGTTTCCGCTGTGCCACTAAGGGAACTCCAAGAACATGCTTTATTTTCACCTTTGCCCTATCACTGGACATTTAAATTGTTTCTGGGATCGCTTTTACATTCGCAAACACACAGGCAGTACACATTCTGGTACCTAGGTGGTATAGCATAGTGGCTAAAAGCGTAAACTCCGGACAATGAATGAGACAGACAAGATCCTTCCTCTCTTGGGGTTTACATTCTAGCTGAGGGGATGCAGTAGAAACAAGGGAATTTCAGCTGGTTTTAAGTCTCATGGAGAAAATACCGGGGTGATGGGGTGGAGAGTGGCTGATGGTGCAGACTGGAGATGGGGAAGGGGTGATCACCTTAGCTTGTGTGGTGGGGGAAGGCTCCTAGGCCGCTCTGTAGGGGAGTCAGGTAAGCTGAGACCTGAATGAGGAAGACGCAGCAGCTGTGCCAAGAGCTGGGAGAACATTCCAGGCAGAGAGAGCAGCCAGTGCAAAGGCCTGGACGTGGGGAGGCATTTGCTACGAAAACAGTACCGTTGAGACTGGAGAAGGAGGGATTCCCATTCTTCAAGTTCATGCTACTTTAATTTTTGGAAAACAATGATAATAATAGCAACTGATATTTCCTAGTACTGTACTCTATGCGGGTGCTCTTCTCAGCATGGCACGCTTTTCCTCAGTTAATCGTCACAAGAGTCCAGTGAAGTAGATAAATTCATGGAACTCACTTTACAGAAGAGGAAGCTGACTCCAGGGTCCAGGCTCTTCGTCCAGCTGCCAAACTCCTTCTCTTCCCAGGCTCTCTTTACTAGGTGGAGGCAAGTTTAAGAAGTGGATGAAGCATTTCCTTTGCATGTTGTTTGACATGCAAAGCACTGCGGACTATATTTAGTACCTCATTCATGTGGCAGCAGGAGTGGTCTGGGGATGTGGCATCGTTTCCACTGACAGTCAGATACGATGGGGTCAGTTTTTGTTGGAATGTTTGGTTGTTTGTTTCAGAACTGAAAGCCCTTCAGCAGGGCCCTGTCCTTAAATAAAACAGGATTGGGGAGTTCCCGTTGTGGCGCAGTGGTTAACGAATCCGACTAGGAACCATGAGGTTGCGGGTTCGATCCCTGCCCTTGCTCAGTGGGTTAACGATCCGGCGTTGCCGTGAGCTGTGGTGTAGGTTGCAGACGCGGCTCGGATCCTG
>PVHT020000178.1:1441583-1458879 GCA_004024745.2 Catagonus wagneri | reverse complement strand
AAAATACAGTCTGGCTTTTTAAAAATACAGTCTAGTGGTTATGTCTGGCTTTGCAGGGCTCCCCAGACCCTGTCCCAGCCACCCTGTGTCTATTTTGATTTGATGTAGCCTGGGTCTTCGAAGTTGTTCAGTATTTTGAATGAAGGGAAGGCCTGGCTAGATGCACAGACAGTAGCGGGTGATTTTGACCAGGAAAAGTATGGAAAACATCTTTCATCCAGCCATCCGTGAAACAGTTTTTTCTGTCCTGCCTGTGTGCCAGGTACCATGCTAGACACTGACAGTATGAAGTCATATGAGAAAACTCTGGAGTTGCTGTGAGGCTCAGCTGGTTAAGGATCTGGTGGTGTAACTTGCAGTGACTGGGGTTCGATCCCCGGCCCGGGAACTGCCACATGCCATGCGTGTGGCAAAAAAAAAAAAAAAAAAAAAAAATGGAAAGGGAAGACTCTGGTTCTCAAGGATCTGCCACCAGTAGTGTCCATTAGAAATAAAATGTGAGCCACCAGAGTGGGCCGTGTACGTAACTGAAGATTTTATAGGGATTGCATTTAAAAGTTTAAAAGAAGCAGAGGAAATTGATTTTAATAATGTGTTTTTTAGTCCAAGATAGTATCATTTCAACATGTAATCAGTATAAAAATTATGGAGATATTTTATATTCTTTTTTTTCCCCCACATTAAGTCTTCAAAATACAATGTGTGTTTTTCATCTTCAGCACATCTCCATTTGCACCGTCCACATTTCAGGTGCTCAGTAACCACATGTATTGGATGGCGTGGGCCTAGGGTGTGAGACACACATATAGATCAGGGTTCACAGTGACAGATCAAAGATGCCATCCCTGTTTTATCTTGGTGAATAAGGACGGATGAGTGAGAAAAAGCATATTTCTCATAGGCGGGGGTAGTGAAACTCACAGCTGTCCTCCCTCAGAGGCACCTTCTGGGCCTGGCACTGTGCTTAGTCCTTGGCGTGTGTGACTTGTATTCTGAGGTGGCAGGGACTCTGATCATCCCCGCTGTACAGATGAAGAAGCTGAGGTCTGGCAACGAGAGGCCACTTGTTCACGGTTAGGAAGCGATGGAGGCAGAATTTGAACTCAGGTCCAGAGACCATGCTTTTAAATCTCTGTTGTATATATTGCATTGGTGTTTGAGGGGGATGGGGTCTGAGCTTTGAGCAATAAAAACCACAGGAAGGACGCATCACACCACATGGACTCATAGAGCTTGTTGGCATCAATCCTTAGGTTTATGTTGTTGCTGGGCGGGGGGCTGGTTTATTTATTTTTCTGTTCTGGCCTCCTTGCATCATAGTGGAGTTCGTGGCCAGGGATCAGATCCGAACCACAGGTGTGACCTTCACTGTAGCTGCAGCAGTGAGCTTCACAGCTGAACTGGGGATCGAACCTGTGTCCTGGCACTGCAGAGTCGCCGATCCAGTTACACCACAGCGGGAACTCCGAGGGGAGTGCCGGTTTAGACCTGAGTGACTGGCTGATCTCTTCCGCTCTTCTGTACGTTGAACTCTAGGTTTGGTGAAAGTAGATTTTTACCTCCCAGGAAAGAGAAGGGTCTTTGGGGACGGAGGAGGGTGACCAGGGTGAGTGAAAGAAGCAAGAAAAGGGTCCAGTCTATTGAAATCCCATTCTAAGCAGCTTCTTTGGGTGCCAAGCCTCTTTCTCTTTTGTCTGCTGACCCTGTCCCTCTTGGCTGCGGCCTCCGGTGGGGGCTGTGTGGTCTCTTCCTCTTCCTGTGAGCTCAGCAACAGCAGCGTTTATCCAGACTGTGACTCTGGCCCTTGCTCTGATCCAGAGACACTGCTGGGATGGGGGTGGGGTTCTAGTGCTGAGGGGACTCTTTCCTCTATGGGCTTCATTGTTCTAGGCCTTTAGTTCCAGGGTTCCCCATCTCAGGGTCAGGGAGTGTCTGGGCTTCCTGCGCAAACAAGGCAGGTGCTGGAGATTCAGAGTCCTTTCATATTCCCAGGTGGTGACCTGGTGCCAGCCCCTGTTTGCAGATGGTGATTCGTGAGGGCTTTAGCAACTCTGTACCCCTCTTATCTCTACTGCTGGACAGTGCCTGGCATGCCAGAGATTCTGTGTGTGTGTGCTGGCTGAATTAATGATACCAGCCAACATTCACTGAGCTCGTACTGTGCACAAGGCACTGCTCTGAGTGCTTTTCATGTCTAGCTCATTTAATCCTCATAACTCCTCCATGGCAGAGGTACTCTTATTATTCCCGTTTTCCAGGGAGAGAAACTCAGGTCCCTAAAAAGTGCAAATCACAAAGCTGATGAGTGTCAAAGTCAGGATTCAAACCCAGGCCAGGTCCAGGCTCTTAGACGCTCACTCTGCGGTCTCTCTGCGCATGACAGACCCCCGAGCGGGCTGGGCAGGCGGGGCCACGCTAGGTGCAGCTTCTCCACTCTCACGGGTGCCCTCTGATCTCCTGTTCCCGGTAGCCCAGCATTGGCTCCCGGGCACCTTTGGGCGCAGAGGCTTGAACATCACCCTGGGCGCTGGGGTTTCCTCTGATTCTGGAACCTGCATTTCCCCTTTCTTTAAACTAACAAAACAACCTAGAGATTTGACCTTACTAAGGAATCCTTGTCAATTTGTTAATGATATGTTAAGTCCTTATTTTTAAGACTGATGTTCTGATACCTGTGAACTGTTAACCTGTGAACTGTTAAGACACTGTGGGATTTGCTTGAAAATAATGTGGGCGGGGAGCAGAGGGGGCCAAGTGTATGGGCAAGTAAAGAGATGAAGTAAGTGTGGCCGTGAGGCAATTCTGGTGAACCTGGGGTTATGATGCTTTTCCTTTCACCTTGTGTGTTTGAAACATCTCACCAGGAAACGTTAGAACCAAAGTACAACAAATTTCACTCAGCGTTTGTGTGTTTCAAGCTCACGTATGGACCAATTCCCTGCTTCTGCCCAGTCCACTTATGTAATAAAAAGATTTTTTTTCTTTTTTATTATACAAGTCAATACTTGGCTCACAACTTTGGAAAGCCCTTTGGTAGAGCAGCGTCTGGCCAAGGCGAGGGCACCGGTGGGGTTGCAGCGGCCACACATGTCCCCGGGCTGCTGAGTACTGGCTACAGCGGCCCCGGTCCTCTGAGTCCGCTTGCAGAGGTCCCTCTTCCCAGAGGTCTGGTTCCCTCCATCACCTGACCGTGGGGCCCCGCCTACATTTTTTGCAAAGACGTGTTCCAGCAGGAGGCCTCAGATCCTCCCCCATCCTCCCCTCGGGACAAACGTGCCCAGATCCTTCCTCTGATGCGTCTTTGTTAGGGCCCCACATGCAACCAGAACCCAGCATTTGGTTTGCCTCCAGCAGGAGGCAGGGAAAGTGCCCCGTTTCAGTTCTGACTTTTGACAAAGCAGCAAGATGCAGCTTGTGACAGACAGTCAGTGCCTCAAGACCTGAAGATATTTCTCATCGAGCCAGCAGATGAGAACTATAACGAACATTCCTTTACAACAAACATTCCCCCGTCCCCTCCTCCAGGTCAAGTAGAGGTTCCTATTGCATTTGTTCTTTTTGTAAATTTTGTTTTGGCCTGGCCCATGGCATGTGGAAGTTCCCCCAGCCAGGGATTGTACTGTCACCACAGCAGTGACCCGAGCTATTGCAGTGACAATGTTGGATCCTTAGCCTGAGGCGCCACAAGAGAACTCACGCATTTGTTCTTTGGGGGTCTCCAGCTGGGCGGTGAGTCAGTGATGGCAGAAATGCCCGTGTGAAAGTGGCTTTCTGCCCCAAATGGTTACTTGCCAGGTGGGTAGAGGGGGTCGACGTGAACGGTAGCTCTGGTCTGATGCTGCTCTGGGCCGGTGCCGTTTGTTCTGATGAGCAGCTCTTTCCTCCAGGGCCCTGTTTCTCTCCACCAGGTTCTTGGTTCCCCGGGGGGAGAAAAGCAGGCAAAGTCCTGCAGCTCCTCCAGCTTCCTCAAGCATCTGCCCCCAGCACACTCTTCAGCGCTGCCTTTTCTTTTCCTTCACAGGCTCTGAGGTGCGTCCAGCATGGAGGGGACCTTAGGCTCACTGTCACCAGGTTAGGCATCTTGCTCTTTCCAGGTTTCCCAGTGTAGGCCTGCACGTGTTGTTGGATGTGAGGGTGGCAACCCCCAAACGCCGACAGGGCATCTGATTTTTACACTTACTCATTCAGCAGGTGTTCACCCGGCAGAGCGCTCTTCTAGGTACTAGGGATACAGCAGTGAGCAAGGCAGCCAAGGCCTCCCCCCTTCTGGGACTCTCATTTCAGTGGGGGATTCAGACGGTAAATAGATAAGATGTATATATACTGTGCTGGATGGTGATACTTGCGAAGGGAAGAAGCTAAGAAAGGGGATGTGAGCTATTAGGGTGGAAGGTGTTGAAATTTTAGATGGAGTGGCCTCCCGGGAGGTGGCTCGGATACAGGCCTACAGGAGGTGAGGCAGTGTGAGCGGTGGGGGTGTCTGGGCAGAGGGAGCAGCCAGTGCAAAGGCCCTGAGACCGTGGCCGGAGCAGAGTGGAGGAGGAGAGGGTGGAAGGGCATGAGGCGGGGAAGTGTTGGGTTTGTAGATCTTTTCACATCTAGTGAGCCCTGTCTTTTTCTGACTGAGATGGGATGGTATTGCAGGGTTGATTGATTTGTTAAATTTCATTAAATCTCACATAGTGACCACACATGCATGGAACCAAAGGAACAAATGTAAGGAACGCAGAGGCCACCACCAACCCAGTTTCTTACTGGTGACCAATTCCTGGACCAGTGTTATTTGAGTCAGTTTCCTGGCTTCTTTTAGGTAGAACCATATGAAGTTGCCTTTTCGTGAGTCAAGAATGGTTGAATATTGGTGATTTTATGAGGTTCAGCCTAACAGCTTCCTTTCCAGAGCCCAAGGAACTTGACCAATACTTTCTTGCCCCAGGGGTTGGTTGTCAGAGGTCGGGACCTCCTCTCTGCACCCATACTTCTCTTTCTGACTGGCTCAGCAGTATCAGCTACACCACCCCTGCCCCACCCATAGCCCCATATTCAGGCTTGCTGTTAAGCCTGATAAGAAGCTGCCTTTTCCAATTGGGGCCTTACCTGGGGATGGCATTAGTCATTATTTGGCTTTCTGCATCTTGGTGCCACCAATTTTGAAATCACAGATAGCTCCCAGAGGGAAGGGCACCCCTGGGCTCTTGCCAGATGTTCGGCATGACTCACCTGGTGGGGGTGCTCTCTGGGGCTGGGCAGAACTTGTGGGCATTCTGGACCAGTAATTGGGCAGAGTAGCTGGCAGAGTACTCAGCCCGATAAGTCCAGGAGTAGCTGCTGGGACCATGGGGGCTCAGGCTGCAGGAGGAGGTCTGAGGAGCGACGATCTGGACTTGGGTGAAAGGGCTTCCGCCCCTCGTGTGTGTCACACACACCCGTGTGCTGACCAGAGAGTCATGCATCTGGAACCCCAGGGCACTGGGCTGGGTCCTGGAGGTAAAAGGATTTATGGATTCAGCTTTGGGGGAGTTCAGTTGTAAGTTGTGTTGTTGGTACGCCATTGGCTGCAGAGGATGTAATAACAATAATAGCATCAAATAGGTAATATATACAATGTCTGCTCTGTGCTAGGCTCTGTGCTAGGTGCTTCCCACAAAGTGACTTATTTATCCCTCCCTATAGCCCTGTAAGATAAGTACTCTTGTTATTCTCCATTGCAGATGAGGCAACTAAATTTAAATAACTTGCCCAATAGCTAGAAAATGGTGGTGACACGGTTTGGATCCCGGAAACCTGACTCCAGAGGCCACTTAATCAGTGGCCTCACTGATTAATCACTGCAGTGATTCTCAGACCTGAGCAGACACCGGAGTCCCCTGGAGGGCTTGTTAAAACACACATTGCCGGGGCCCCACCCAGAGTTTCTGATTGGGTACGTCTGCCTTGAGATTTTGCATTTCTAACAAGTCCCCAGGTGATAACTGGTGCTTCTGGGCCTGGGAGCACATTTTGAGAGCGAGGGTCTACTGTAATAGGAAAACCGACTGAACCCGGCCTGAAATCAGGAGGTTTATGATCTCCTGTAATGGAGCAGCCCATAAACTGGTAGCACCGGGATGGAACAATTCAGCAGCCCCACAATGCCTGTAAGGAGCCCGGCCCTCTCTGCCAGCCTTGGTCCTGTGTTCTCAGGCTCCCTTGTGGCCTCAGAATGACTTTCGCAGACAGCTCTGGTCATCACACCTCAGACAAGGCTATATCCAGCAGCAGAAAGGAGGCCTCTCTCCCTCTGAGTCTTAGGAGTGTGGCAACCTTTCCTAGATACCCCGCCTCCCAGATTTCCCTCATATCTCATTGGCCAGCTTTGTGACATGTGATCATACTTGGGCAAATCACAGGCAAGAGCCAGTCAGAATTTACTCTCAGAGCTGAGGCTAGAAGCATCTCCACCTGAAGCTCAGGACTGCCAGGAGGAGTTAGGCTGCAGGAATAAAAATGGAGCACTATCTGGGAATAGGGGGCTGGCTCTTGGGTAGGTAAGCAGTTGGATCTGCTGCAGAAGTTAGGAAAACAAAGTGGAAGCATATTACCTGTCCGTTTTTATGTCGTTGTCCTTACCAACTTCATTTTGTAATTACATGAACCAGGACGTAGCTTTTTGTTCTCTGATCCTTTCTACCTTCAAGAATGGCGTCCGTGTATCGTAGGAGTTCTCGGTCTTGTTGAGAAACCAAATATTCTATCTGAACATTCAGGGAAACCCAAGCTGAGTGATGAGGCAGCAGTCTGCACAGTCTGTGAGTGCATTCACTCTGCTCAGAAATACCTGGGTTTCCTCTCTCTGCTTCTGACCAAGCCTCTCAGAGGCGCAGTCTCCGCCTCATGGGGTGATAATGTGGGTGAAAGGACTGGATGTGTAGTTCTAGCGCTTACCCGCAGTAGCTGGCTCATGGTAAGTGCTCAAGAATGTGGCCCCTTCTAGTAACATATTAAGTGTGACATTGACATTAATTGAATAATTATAATTTAATATTCCTGCTCTCTCCTCCCTATAACCCATGAAAGTGACCATTCGTTTCGTAGACTGAAATTTCCTGTAGCTGCCTGTTGCAGCTGCTGCTTATGGACCCAGCGTAAAGCTGTTGTCCTGTGGGACTACTGGGGGACTGAGGAATGAGACTACCTCGGTGCAAATCCTGGATCCACCTCAGGCTCCCGTGTGACCTTGGGGAAGCCACTAGCTTTGCAGTGCCTCAGTTTGCATACTTTTAAAGTGGTGACAGTACTGTCCCCCTGCGTTGTTGGGAGAATTCAGTGCATTAAAGCACGTAAAGTGTTTTGAGCACTGTGGCCGCCACGCCCGCAGTGAGCGCGCAGTACACACGCTGTATCTTCAGTATTTTGTGCCAGTTTATTTATAGGGGACCTAAAGCTCCCTGAGGGCAGGGTCTGTTTGGTTTTTGTTTACGCTGTGTTCTAGTGCAGGACTCAGAGTAGATATTTTGTATAATTTTTTTTTTTAGATGAAAAGAAGGGCAGTAAGTCCTTTTTTTTCTTCTTCACTTCAACTGCCCAGAATTTAAACTCCATGACTATAATTACCTCTGTTTTGAAGATAAAAAGCTCAACCTGATTGAATATGGGGGTAACTAACACGTGATAACTGCAGCTGATAGTTACTGAACATTTTTGTGGTTAAGGCATAAGAGCTCGCGCCAGCACCTCACACTCACCTCATTTTGCAGGTGAGGAAACTGAGGCCCAGTAGGGGAACTGTCTTTTCTCTTGAGAGGAGATCTAGTGCACTGGTTAAGAACAGAGTGACTCTGCTTGGCTTCACCCTCTGCCCCACCACTTTCTTGCCATCTGACCTTTAGCATCTGACTTCTCTGTTCCCGAACTTTTTTATATGTAATAGAGAAGTGCTAGTGGTGCTTACTTAGAGGGTGGCTGTGAGGGCTGGCAGAGATAATTCACGGGCTTAAATCATTGCCTTGTGCCGAGTGAGTGAGCATGGGGGTTCTGGTGGTGGTTATTGTTCGGCGAACCCATTCCATTGTGCTTCCCAGGCTGGTCAGGGGTCCAGCAGCAGGGCTTGATTGTGAAGCTCCAGCACCTGCGTGAGCTAGCTCCCCGCCTGCACAGGGAGAGGAGCCCACTTTGGAACTGTGCTGTTGTGAATGGAGCCGGCAAGCCCAGGGCAGGGGATGCCGTGGGCACCGATCCAGCCCTGGCTCGGTCATCGAACAGGTGGCCTCTTCCCGGATGGGAGGTAACAGGCGAACTTGCCTTTGTTACCTTGAGCTTTCATTTAAGCCCATTCAGGCTCCTCAGACCACGTGTCTGATGAGTAAGGAGTCCTTTTATTTCCCTCCCGCAAGGGACCGTTGGCAAAACAGCCCTCTTTGAGAACGTGCCTGTTCGCAAAGACCAGCCATCTCTTGGGGAACTCCGCTGGCTGTGTTCTTGCGGCTGTTGAATAAGTCGCTGGGGAGCTGGCACGGCAGGTTCCTGTTTCCGCATTCCAGACACCCACGGCAGGCGGGCTGGGGGAGGCGCCACCCACCCGAGGGCCAGGGCGAGGCTGAGGGCGGCCCGCTCTGTGCAGGCAGGTGGCCTTGGCCTGGAGGAGACCCGGGATGGGAGCTGAGCGCCTGGAGCTCCCCTTACGGTCACCCGCCTACTTTTGATCCAAGCTGTGCCCGGGACGTCTTCCAGGTGAGTGGTGTTTGTTAAGTTTGGTAGTAACTTGTAGAGAAAGTTAATACTGTGTTTCCTCTTTTCGGGAATCAGACTGGTCGTTTTGTGTTTTCTTTTCTTTTTTTTTTCCTCCTCTCCCCTGAAATGTTTACCTGTCTGCTCCTGCTGTGAAGAAAGGGTGGGCGGGGTGTTGAGGGAGTGAGGAGGAAATGGAGACTTTCTCCCAGGAGGAGGCATCGGTGAATGTTGAGCTGCTGGGGGATGTAGCAGTGGGCATGCCAACCTGGTGCAGACCAGCTGTGTGGTCTCAGGCCCGTTCCTTTCCCTCTCTGGGCCTTAGTTTCCTCATCTAATGAAGTGGGAAATAGCAGTACCCACTCACCTTTCCAATGAATGATGTAAAGCACTCACGGCCTGGGCACGGAGTGGTGCTCAGTGTCAGCTGTCCCCGTGCCCCACCTTGCCCCCCACATCCCCTGCGGACCTTAGCGGCTCTGACTTCCCAGCACCAGCTCCTGCTGGCTGTACTCCAGCTACACTAGCTGCCTGCCGCTCCTCCCCCAGGCCCTTTGCCCTGGCTCTTCTCCCTACCTGGAACACTTCCCTGGTAGCCCCAAAGCTCCCTCTCCCTTCGGGTCTCTGCTCAAATGTCACCTTCTCAGTGAGGCCTCTCTCCTGATTAAATGGCACCTTCTCCATCACACTCTAGCCCTTTACTCTGCGTCGTCTTCATGCCATGACCCCTTGTCATGTTTAGTATTCCCTCCTCCCCTCCTGCGGGCTCCAGGAAAGTATAGGTACTTCTGTCTCTCCCTGTAGAGCAGTTCCTGGCGTGCGGTAGGTTGTGGGATAAACCATTTTATGGCTGAATTTATTTTTTATTGTTTTATTAAAAATTTTTATTGAAGTATAATTGATCTGTAATGGTGTGTTAATTTCTGCTCTACAGCAAAATGACTCAGTTGTACGTATATATACTTTTATATATTATTTTCCATTAGTTTTTCATAGGATATTGAATATAGTCCCCTGTACTATACAGTAGGATCTTGTTTATCCTTCCTATATGTAATAGTTTGCATCTGCCAATCCCAAACTTCCAAGCCATCCCTCCCCATCCACCTCCCACTTGGCAGCCACAAGTCTGTTCTCATGTCTGTGAGTCTGTTTTGTAGATAAGTTCATTTGTGTCATGTTTTAGATTCCACATATGAGTGATAGCACATGGTATTTGTCTTTCTCTTTCTGACTTAGTATGATAATCTCTAGGCCCAACTTTGTTGCTGCAGATGACATTATTTCACTCTTTTTTATGGCTGAGTAATATTCCATTGCTTATATATACCACATCTTCTTTATCCATTCCTCTGTCATTATGAGTGGGTTTATGATAGTGTCCGAGAAAGGGTGGCTGTACCTATTTGTGTTTTGAGGAGAATGTCAGCATATCTGCAGATCTGCAACTGCAGGGGAGGCAGCATGTATGCACCCTCCCCTTGGTCACCAGTAGTCCTCGGGCTTGCCCGCAGCATCCAGCCCTCTTGGCTTCCCGTCCCTCAGTCCCTCTCTAGTCTGTGCAGCCCGGGCCTTGGCAGTGGCTCATCCAGGCAGCCTAGTGCACGTGGCATGGAACAGACAGCCTTCGCCCTAGTGAGTGAAGAAGGCATGCACAGGTTAGTCCAGGTGAGGAAGGCTCTGTCGAAGCACCAGCCCGCACATAGCCGTGTATATGGAAAGCCGACTTTATTGTCCGGCCCTCTTGAGTGTTCCTGCAGTAGTGAGGGTCAGGGAATGCCTTGGAAATAGGAATTAACTGGCCAGGCAGAATTTATCTGTCTTCCCTGCTTTAACAAGCAATAATTCTTGTTCTGGGGCCGAACAGGTTTTAATTAAATGGTGAGCTCCGAGAGTCTGACCGTGGAATAGCTGACACCTCCTCATCTGTTTTCTGGCTCCTGGTGTCAGCATTTGAGTCTGTAAAAATATCCTGGGCAAGACTTCCCCAAGCTCTGCATGGCGAGGTCAGTGGCCCCTTCGGGCCTCTCCCGACAGCAGAAGGCACTGAGGGACTGAGGTGTGTGCTGCCTTAACAGAGATCGTCACACCTCGGGGCCTGCTGCTATTTAAGGATGTGCACAGTGTCAGAGGAGCTGCTCCTTCAGCATCTGACTGTGTACTTCGAGCCCCAAGTGCAGTGGTTTTGGAGTTGGAATGGGGACCCTCGTGGGAGGCCACTGCACATAAAGTTCAAGTCCCAGCACTGCTCAGGCTGTAGGCACAACGCTTCTCTAGGCCTCAGTTTCCTTATCTGGAAAATAGGAATGATTACTAGTACTTGCATTAAATGAGAAGTTAAAATCGAGGTGGAGTGACCTAGTTAGCACTGTGTCTAGTGCATAGAGAGCGCTC
The DNA here is from genome assembly GCA_004024745.2 of Catagonus wagneri. NCBI lineage: Eukaryota > Metazoa > Chordata > Mammalia > Artiodactyla > Tayassuidae > Catagonus > Catagonus wagneri. The sequence goes on along the minus strand of PVHT020000178.1, from coordinate 1,447,779 downwards.
ATGAAATGGGGATGATAATTGTTTTTATGAATTGGTTTCAAACCTTTAAAATTTTTTTCCAGTCCTTTTTTTGTGGGCTTCTCTCTGCCCCACCCCCATGTCAGCATCCTCCCACAATCCTTCACCCATGGGAACAGTCGGGTACTGCATCAGATCTTTCCACGTGTTTCTCCATGGTTATATAATCTGGGGGGGGATATTATCCTATAAGGGATAATTATTATTACACAAATTTTTTTGCATTTTGCTTTTCTTACATGGCAATACCATGTGTAAATGCCTCCAAGTTCTCAGGTAATGCTCAAATTTTCTTTCTTTAATGGCTCCAAAGCACATGGAGGTGTGGGTGTACCGTAATTTATTTGGCCCGGCCATCACTGATGTGCATTCCCTTTGTTTCCAGGGTTTCTTTCCCCTCTAAATTATTATTTTTATCGATAGCTTTTTTTTTTTTTTTTGTCTTTTGTCATTTTAGGGCCTCACCTGCAGCATATGGAGGTTCCCAGGCTAGGGGTCTAATTGGAGCTGTAGCCGCCAGCCTACGCCAGAGCCATAGCAACACGGGATCCAAGCCGCGTCTGCGACCTACACCACAGCTCACGGCAACGCCGGATCCTTAACCCACTGATTGAGGCCAGGGATCGAACCTGCAACCTCATTGTTCCTGGTCGGATTTATTAACCACTGAGCCATGATGGGAACTCCTTTACTGATAGCTTTTTAAAATTAGATTGCAGATATCCAACGTGCTTAGCCACAGTGTTAAGCTCCAAACCTTTGAGAATGAATAGGAAGTAGCACTAGTATAATGATGCCTCTTGCCTGGATAGGACATAGATTTTCTGAGGGGTCTCACCAGGTCCAGCGCAGTGTTGACCTATCTACCTTAAATGCTTTTTTTTTTTCTTGGTCTTTTTAGGGCCATGTGCATGGCATATGGAGGTTCCGAGGCTAGGGGTTGAGTCGGAGCTATAGCTGCTGGCTTACGCCACAGTCACAGCAATGCTGGGTGAGAGCTGCATCTGCGACCTACGCCACAGCTCACGGCAACGCCGAATCCTTGTTAACCCACTGAGCAAAGCCAGGGATCGAACCTGCGTCCTCATAGATAGTAGTCAGATTCGTTTCCGTTGGGCCATGACCGGGACTCCCTAAATGCTTTTTAATTGTAAAAATGATTAATAGAGTCTTCACCTTTAATACAGATCAGTTGTGCTTAATAAGTACCTATTACCAAGTAAGAAAGTTCATGTTTTTTCATATTAACAATCTTTGTTGGAAATCAGAACATGCAAGAGATCTTGTTGGAGTTTGTGATCCACTGGCAGTTTTCTTTTTTAGGTGGTGCTTTAGTTAAGGGATATATTTGTCCCCATGACACTTGTGCATTGGTGTACCCGCTTAGAGGTCTCTTTCAGTTCTCTATAGCTACATAACAAGCCACCCCAAAATTTAATGCCTTAAAACAACAGCAGTTTATTATTTCTCATGAATCTCTCGTTGCCTGAGGCTCATCTGGATGGCTCTTCTGCTGGTTTTGATTGGGGTCTCTTATGTGGCCGGAGTCAGAAGATGAATGGGGCTGGAACAGTTGAGGTGGTATTACTCACATGGCCCCTGGGAGAGGGCTGGCCCCCTCTCCGTAGCTTCAGAATCTCTCGTTCCACGTGGTCTCGCCAGCCAGCAGCCAGACTTCGAACATGGCAGCCCAGGGTTTCCTAAACCTTCTTAAGGCATAGGTACCAAACTGGCCCAGCGTCAGCCCAGATTCAGTGCGGGAAGAATGACAGAAGACTTGAGCTCCAGGAGGTGTGGCCCGTTGGGTGCTGTCTTTGGAGACCAGCGCAGCCTTTGTTTTCGTACATAAATAAATGTGGAAAAGTGCAGAGAACATCAGGACCAGGCAGTGCTGCGTTTACCATCTCCAGGGCCCCAGGCTCCTGTTTCTCATTGCTGCCTTTTGCCCCGTAGTGGTAAGAAGGCCGCCCCTTCTCCAGCCCCACATCCTTGTTAGAGGCAGAAAGAAGCAAAGCTCTGAGGAAAAGAAATAGCCCCTCTGTCAGAAAACCAAAGCCCTCCCTGAAATCCTTAGCCGACTTCTCCTTCCATCTCTTTGGCTAGAACTTTTTGGCAAGAGCACCCCCTTGCCAAAAGGAAGTCTCGGCAATGCAGTTTTTGAACTGTGCTTATTACCACCCTTTACAAAGGGTCAGTAAAGAAGAAGCAGGGAGAATGGACATGCTGGGTGGGCATCTAGGAGTGGTCTGTTCAGACAGCCAAAGACGTGGTGGGTAAACTGAGGCCACATGCATTCATTTATCAGCCATTTTGTTAAGTGTCTGGCATGGGTGAGGCCCCAGGCTTCTTACCCAGGCTGCAAGGACCAGGCCTTACCTTGGACTAGGTGGAGCCCTGGGTGCTTGTCAGTGAGCTCTTTTCTCCCACGTGGATGTTTGCAGTTAGACTAATGATCATAATAATAGCCAGTCTCATTAAGGGTTTAATTTGTGAAGAGGAACCATGAATCAACTCATTTCATCTCGTGGCCCTGTGAAGTGATCATCCCCCCTTTTCAGATGCAGAAACGGAGGCGCAGAGAAGTTAAATAACCTTCCATAGGGCATATGGCTTGGGAGTAGTGGTTGGGCTCCAGAGCCTGCCTGCAGAACCACTGCACTGTGGTGCATTAGTCTGTTTATCATAAGAAACATTTCTTGTTGAAGTGAATATGAGACAACAAAACAAGAGATGGAAACCTCTAGTAACTTAGTGTATGTTCTTTCTCCGCTCTTTCTAAATGCATCCCGTTTTTTAAAGATGGCCCTTGGGCACATAGAGTCGGATTATCATAATCCTTGGTGCCTGGTACACTGGTATCTTTGGTTTATGCAATAATGTCTATTACAGTGAATAGCCTACTACCTGCCTAAGGACTGGAACATTATCTACCAAGAACTTATGTGAAACTGGTGTTTCCCATTCAGTCCCCAGTTTGCTCTCCCAGGGGTGACCACCACCTTGAATTTTTTTATCATTCTTTGTCTTAAAAGAATTATTTTTAAACTTTTACAAGTGATATCAGACTATAGTCTTCTGGGACTTGTATTTTTCACCAAACTGTGATTGATCCAGACCGTTTGGTATAGTTGTAGTTCGTTCTGTAATATTCCATTGGCTGAATATACCACATTTTTGTTTTAGTCATTTTCTTGCCAATGGATATTTCATTAGTTTCCAGATTTTTTGTGTATGCTGTTCATGGCCTACTTTGAATGTTGTTACACACATTTCCTGAGGTGCATGGACAAGAATTTCTTTGAGGTACGTACTAGGCATGAGATGGGTGAGTGTAAGATGTGAGTATCTGGAAGTTTGCCAGATACTCTCAAGCTGTTCTCTGAACATTCCCAGCAAGGACATATACGCATTCCTGTTGTTCTGTATCCTGTCACATTTGATTTTGTAAAGCTTTTTTGTTTTTGCCAGTCTGATGGGTATGAAATGAAATTTCATTGTGGTTTTAATTTGTATTCCCCTGTGAAGACTAGGAAGGCTTTCCATTTACATTTCTTCTTTTGAATGTAGGCTGTTCATTCTTTTTGCTTCTTTTTCTTTTTATTTATTATAGGTGTTCTTTATGTAGTCTGGTTACTCATCCTGGGGCTGTAGCCTCTTTAACCTAATGAACGTTTTATGATCCTCATGTCAACATTTTCTTGGTTGTCTCCTCTGTTCACCCTCCCCCCGACTCCATGATGCCACTTTTTTGTATCCCCCAGCTCACGGTGATTCTCTCTTATTTGGAACAATTCTTGGTTTTTTTTTTTTAAGTTTTATTGCAGTATAGTTAATTTACAAGGTTGTGATAATTTCAGCAGTACAGCAAAGTGACCCAGTCATATGTATACACGTATCTGTCCTCTCTCGGAATCTTTTCCCACATAGATGATCACAGCATACTGCGTAGAGTCCTCTGTGTTATACAGCAGGTCCCCATTGGCCAGTCATTCCGTGTACCTCAGTGTGCATATTCCAGTCCCCAACCCCCAGTCCATACCCCCCCCACCTGTCCACATTAGTAACCATAAGTTTTTCAAAATCTGTGAGTCTGTTTCTGTTCCGCAAAAAAGTTCATTTGTATCTTTTTTTTTTCAGATTCCGCATATAGGTGATACCATGTTTGTCTTTCACTTCCCTTAGTGTGATGGTTTCTAGGTCCATCCATGTTGCTGCAAACGGCATTATTTCATTCTTTTTTATGGGTAATATTCCATTGTATATGCACCACATATTCTTTATCCATTCTTCTATTGGTGGACGTTTAGGTCACTTCCATGTCTTGGCTATTGTAAATAGTGCTGCAGTGAACATTGAGGTGCATGTGTCTTTTTGAATTATGGTTTTCTTTGGATAGATGCCCAGGAGTGGGATTGCTGGATCATATGGTAGTTCTATTTTTAGTTTTTCGAGGAACCTCCATACTGTTTCCCATAGTGGTTGTGCCAGTGTGCTTTCCCACCAACAGTGTAAGAGGGTTCCCTTTTCGCCACACCCTTTTTTTTCTGTTTTTTGGGGTTGTACCCGCAGCATATGGAGCTTCCCAGGCTAGGGGTCGAATTGGAGTTACAGCTGCCAGCCTATACCACAGCCACAGCAATGCAGGATCCAAGCCACATCTGTAACCTACACCACAGCTCACAGCAACGCCGGATCCTTAACCCACTGAGTGAGGCCAGGAATCGAACCCGCAACCTCATGGTTCCTAGTTGGATTCATTTCTGCTGCACCATGACGGAAACTCCTCCACACCCTCTTTATACCCACAGCTCACAGTGATTCTCTCTTCTTTGGAACAATTCTTAAATTATGGGCGTTTTTATATGTTTGTATAGGTATATTAACTGTACCTGTTCCACCCACTCTACCATAGCTTTGTGATCTCAGGTGTATCAGGATTAAGTTCAACTGTGTATAATAGAAAACTGCTTATAAAAGAAAATGACAATGGCCTAAGCAAGATAGAAATTTATTTCTCTCTCACATAAAGGAGCCCAGTGATGAGCAGGCCAGGATGCAGTTTCCTTCTACCTTTTTTTTTTTTTTTTAAGTAAATTTTATTGGAGTGTAGGTTATTTACCATACTGTGTTATCCTTCTCCCTCTTGCTCCGCCGTCCTTACGCTCTTACCTCATGGTTCAAGACGGCTGCTCAAGCTCGAGCCATTATATCCCAGCAAGCAGGAAAGAAGGGATGAAGATGGGCACCCCGTCTCTTTAAAAAGACTTGGTGGAAGCTGCACACAGTAAGTTTGCTTACAGACTCCTGCCCAGAACTTGGTCATGGTGCCATATATAGTTGTAAGGGAATCTGGGAAATGTGTTTCACATGGCCTTGTTCTTAGCTAAAAATCAGATTCTATTACTAAGTTAACAGGAGAGACTCAGTGTTGGATTAGGCAGCCAGCAGCTTTGTTAGGTCTAAAGTGTTCCCTAAAAAGGCCCTTAAAGGGGATGCCAGACACCAGGATGCTACCTCTAGATGATGCCTCTTTTGATTCTTTGATTTTTTATTTTATTTTTTTTATGGCTGCACCCAAGGCATGTGGAGGTTCCCAGGCTAGGGGGTCAAATTGGAGCCGTAGCTGCCAGCCTGTGCCACAGCAACAGCAGATCTGAGCCACATCCATGGTCTGTGCTATAGCTTATGGCAACACTAGGTCCTTTTTAACCCAGTGAGCGAGGCCAGGGAACGAATCTGCATCTTCACAGATACTAGTCGGATTCTTAACTGCTGAGCCACAGCGGGAACTTCTGATTCTTTGACTTATTACAGGATATTTATTGAGCATCTGTTTTGTGCGGGCACTACTCTGGAAATCCAGTCATGGACAAAACAAATGAAGCCCACACCGTCATGGAGCTTACATTTTTTTTTTTTTTTTTTTTTTGCCTTTTGTCATTTTATGGCCGCGGGTTTATGGCCGCACCCGCGGCATGCGGAGGTTCCCAGGCTAGGGGTCTAATCGGAGCTGTGGCCACTGGCCTGCGCCGCAGCCACAGCAACACAGGATCCGAGCCGCGTCTGCAACCTACACCACAGCTCACGGCAACGCCGGATCGTTAACCCACTGAGCAAGGGCAGGGATCGAACCCGCAACCTCATGGTTCCTAGTCGGATTCGTTAACCACTGCGCCAC
>PVHT020000178.1:1243310-1441483 GCA_004024745.2 Catagonus wagneri | reverse complement strand
CTTACATTTTTAAAAGTGAAAATAGTAAATGAAACAAGGAGTTTATAGTAAGTCCGAAGGAGATACCAGGCATGTAAAGAAATACAGGAGGATGCTTGGAATGAGAATAAATAGTATGTGGTGCCGTTTTAGACAGAGAGGTCAGGGAAAGCCTCCTACGTGAGAGCGTTAAAGCTGAGGGAAAGGGGGGAGTGAGGGAGCCATGTGGGTATCTGGGGGAAGAGCATTTGGGGCAAAATAAGGGACAGTGAAAGGCCTGGTGGTGAGACAACGCCTGGCCTGCTTGAGGAACTTTCAGTGGCTTGTAGGGCTTGAGAGGGAGAGGGAGCATGGTGGGAAATGAGAGAGGTAGGGGGTTAGGGCCGAGTGGGGCCTTGTGGGCCACAAAGAGGACTGTTAGCTTTTCCCAGGGTGACCTGGAGCCACAGAAGTGTTCTGAGCTGGAGGAAGATGTGATTTGATCATTAGCACTTGGCAGCGCAGGTGGTCGTGAGCTCGCTTTTCAGAGTCACCCTGCGTTTTTCACTTCTAGACACCGTTTGAAAAAGTAAATAACCTTAGCTCTTATTAACCCATGTCCACCCTGGTTTTGTAAATATCCGCCACTACCCTCTCCCCCTGGATTATTTTAAAACTCAATATTTCAGTATTGATCTGTGAAAGATAAGGATACTTTGAGGACATAATGACAGTATCATTGTTATGGTTAAAATAACAGTAGGAGTTCCCCTAGTGGCACAGGGGAAACGAATCTCACTAGGAACCATGAGGTTGTGGGTTCAATCCCTGGCCTCGCTCAGTGGGTTAAGGATCCGGCGTTGCTGTGAGCTGTGGTGTAGGTCGCCAACACGGCTCAGATCTGGCGTTACTGTAGCTGTGGCATAGGCCGGCAACTGCAGCTCTGATTTGAGCCCTAGTTTGGGAACCTCCATGTGCCTAAAAAAGCAAAAAAAAAATAACAGTAATTGCTTGTCATCATCCAGTATCCAGTTAGTGTTAACATTTCAGATCGTCTCATATATATCTCTTTAGAATTGATTTGTTCTAATCTAGATCCAACAAGATCCACTATTGGATTTTGGTTCATGTGCCTGTTAAGTGTCATTTAATCCATGGGTTTTCCGCCTCCCTCCCTTTTGTTTTTCCTTTTATAGTTTATTTGTTGAGATGAGCCATGTCATTTGTCCTATAGATTTCGCACAGTCGGTGTCTTGCTGGTGGCATGTAATGAGTTCTTTTGTCCCTGTATTTCCTATGAATCAGTAGTTGGATTTAGAGACTGGGTCAGATTCATATTTAAGATGCACACACGTGTGTGTGTGTGTATATGTGTGTGTGTGAGTGGTCCAGACGTTCTGCTAGGTGTTGCTGCATGTGTGTGTGTGTGCGTGTGTGTGTGTGTGTGTGTGTGTGGTCAAGACACACTGTGAGGTGTTGCTGCACGTGCACACCCCTTAGGGTGTGTTGTCTTTCTGTGATGTTCTGTCCAGTTAACAGCTGTAAACGACCGTTGCACAGACCCAGCTTCCACATGGGGTTTGTGAAAATTGTGAATTGTAATTCTACCCTCCTCTTCATTTATTAGCTGGAATATTCCTCTGGAGAAAAACCTCCCTCATCTATTATTCAGTTATCCTGAGGGTACTGACTCTTTTGAACTTCTGTTTACATTAGAAATGATTAGGGGAACGATTGGCCTGGTGGTTTCTAACTGGCTGGTTTTTCCTTGGGTGATTCCAGTCTTCTGGCTTTGTGTTCATTGGTGATATTCACCTGTCTCTGCTCCTGCGCACGCCCGTCTTGGACTTGGGAGCACCCAGAGGAACGGCGGTCACAGCCATCTCATGGTGGAGGCACAGCCGCCTCAGGCCTTACCTCGGACCAGGTGGAGGCCCTGGGAGCTTGTCAGTCAGCATATCGGGGGAGAGACAACTCTAGACTGTTGCCATTTTCGTTTTTTTCCCCCCTGTCTTTCCCTGGCCATGTATTTTCAAACCTATAGCCTCTGGAGGGTTCTTGATCCGTGCCAGAGGATTAAGCCTTTGTGCTCAGGGGAAGAGGTTTTCGAGAGTGTTTGAATTTCTCCTGATCTGAAACCCCGCTCCTAGACAAAAGGACAGTAGAGGGCTCTGCCCCATTGGAAAGGCCAGTCCTTCTAGTGGCCTGGCCAGGGGCGAGCTCTGACCCCAGCCATCGCTGTCTGGGTCATAAATTCTTGGGAGCACTCGCACGTTTGAAATCATCTGGATGCCTCGGGATCAGTTACACGGTATACACCTGAGGGTTTTCTTTCCTTCTGGAGATTACAGCTCGCTTATTCCCTCTGGGTGGGGAGAGAAGATTTGAGGTGGAGTGATGCAGAATTCACGAATTCATTCAGTCCCTGACTTGTTCATTTGGCAAATATTTATTGAGCCTCACGTGTTCCAAGTGCTGGGGTGAGAGCCTGAGAAGGCCGGGCCTCTTGGCGTTGATGTTTGCGGTGAAGGACACAGATGGGGAAGTGGTAAACACATTGATAAGGTCATTTCAGGTGGGGATGAATAATGCTGTGAAGTCATTAAAGCGGGACGTGAGAGGACGCACCTGGAAGGTGGAGGGGGGCTGTGGGAGGCTAGAGAGCTGGGGTGCTCGGGGGAGGGCTTTGCCAGGGTAGGGACACGTCAGCTGAGCCCAGCATGGTACAAAGGCAGCAGCCTTGTGAAAGGCTCGAAGGGAGAGCCCTCCTGGCAGTAGGAACGGCGAGAGCACAGGGGGGTGCGTGTGCTGTGTCCAGGAACAGCAGAGGAGCCGGCGCGACTGACTCTGGAGAACGGATGGAAGTTTGGGCAGGGGAGCCGGATGGAGAGCTTGGGTTTGATTCTGAGTGTTTTGTTTTTTGTTTTTTTGGGTTTTTTTTTTTTTTTTTTGCTTTTTACGGCCGCCCCTGCAGCTTATGGAAGTTCCCAGTGTTGTCTCTCATCCCCTCGGGCTGGCCGAGCGAGGTAGGAGTTGGTCGGGGCCGTGACCCGAGGGATGTGGCACCAGACCTGAACAGTAGCGTTGGCCCAATAGAACCCGCTGAAGGATTGGTCAGAGTGGGCGCTGAGTGGGCTGGAAGCTTTGGTCCGCAGATCTGGGTGGCAGTGATAACAGTCCCAGGCCCTTTTAACCTGGGCTGAGGGCCCTGCTCACATACATCTCATTTAACCCTCATCACAGAAGGCTCTTGTTCCCCATTTTGCAGATGAGGAATCTGAGGCCCAGGGAAGGGGAGCCCTTGATCCTTGTCACCCAGGTGCTTGGGGCTGGCGTCGAGAACTGGGTAGCCCAACCCACAGTCTCACCGTGCTCCCTTTTTCTCTCACCCCGTCCACAGTTGCTCATTCATGATGGGCACAGCCTGTGCCCGGGAGAAGCTGAATGTCAGTGTCCCACATTAGGCAATCGGGGGAGTCAAGTCCACGTTGTTGGCCCTTCCACCACCCCACTAACCTGGATCCTGACTTGCCTTTTATTATAGTATTTATTACAGGGCAGAAAACAGGGACTTTCTGGTTGCTGACACATGCACAACTTGACACTTGGACCAGATAAGGTGTATATAGGCCCCGGACTTTGGTCCTGAGCCTGCTTAACTGATGGAGCCGAAAGTCTCCTCAGCCATCAAATCCTTCTCATCTCCTCTTCCAGCGCTCCACACGTCAAGGGGGCTCACTCTCACGGGGCATGTTCCCTGCGGTCCCTCAGCCAGACACACGGCTTTACTTGGTCTTGGTGTCCCCTCGGAGAGCGCTGTGCCCCCGCCACCACGCTCTGCATGTGGCTCCTGTGAAAGGTGCTGGCGAGTTTGTCCCTGCCCACCGCTTGCCCTTTAATGGCACTGATAGATACAGATCGTCTGTTCCTACCTGTCTTTAGGGTGTGCGGCAAGCATTTTATATTGATCAGTTTCTACAATTCTATTTTTAAATCTTTATTGATTTCCATGTTATAGAATCTGCACTCTGGTTGAAAAACAGTTCAGGGTAGAGCTGTATGTAGAGCTCAGCATGGCAGTTCCCCATTCCCGTCGTGTCCCCGGCCCCTGACCTTCCCCCCAGTCTCCTTCGCCTGCCCTGAGGGACATGAAAGGCACCTGTCCTTGCTGGGTGTGCTGTGGATCGTGCGTGTAAAGAGCTTGGGCTCTGGAGCCACAGCGCTTGGGTTCAGGTCCCAGTTTTGCTATGACTTGGTCCTTCACTGAATTACACTTAAGTGTCTTGGTTTCCCCATCTGTCAAATGGTGGTGAAGGTCCTAACCGTTTGGCTTGGAAAGGATTCGTTGCATTTAGTATGTAGCAGAGTGGCTGGCACCTTGCAAGTGACAAGCACTCACATGTTAGCTACTTTTATGACACACTTACATGCATATACTGTTTTACAGACATGCTTTTTCTGGGTACATTGTTCTGCAGGTTGCACTTTCCTTTAATAGTCTGTCTTGGAGAGCCTCCCATGGCTCTGGGTCAAGGTCAGCCACGTTCTTTTTAATGACTTCACAGTGTTCCATCCTGTCAGTGCCCTGTTGTTGAACATACTGGTTGTTTCCAACCTTCATTGTTATAACTCTGAGCATCTCACACACAAAAACCTTTGTTTGCTTCTTAGATTTTTCTTTGGACAAAGTCCTGGAATTGCAATTACTGCAACAAAGTGAATAAATATGCTTAAAGACTTGTGATATTTATTGCTAACTTGTCTTCTGGGATTGTTTATTAACCATATATATTCTTTGTTAGTTGCCAGTTTTTCTTTTTTTCTGACAGATTTGTAGGGGACCTTTACATTAGTGAAGGTATGAATCCTTTTGTTACGTGTTGCAGGTATATATTCCTACTTAGTTTGTCCTTTAATTTTTCCTTTTTTTCCCTGTGGTGACGTTGGATCCTTTAACCCACTGTACCAGGCCAGGGATTGAACCGACACCTCCGCAGTGACCCAAGCTTCTGCAGTTGGATTCTTAACCCACTGTACCACAGCAGGAACTCGTGCCTTTTAACTTTGTAATGTTGTTGAACATAATGGGACTTCTTTAAAAAAGTTTTGGCCTTTAATTTGAGATAAATATGTTTTCTTCCTAGTTATCTTATGGCTTCATTTCTTTATACCCAGTATCTGGATTTGTGTGTGTGTGTGTGTGTTAGGTGTGGAGAAAAGATGTTTTTGTTGTTGTTGTTTTCCTTTATTTTCTTCTTAGGTTGACACGGGCAACATATGGAAGTTCCCAGGCTAGGGGTTGAATCAGAGCTGCAGCTGCTGGCCTGTGCCCCAGCCATAGCAGCAACACCAGATTCGAACCACGCCTGCGACCTACACCACAGCTCATGGCAACGCCAGATCCTTAACCCACTGAGTGAGGCCAGGGATCATCCCCCCATCCTCATGGATACTGGTTGGTTTTGTTACTGCTGAGCCACAACAGAACTCCCGTGGAGTAAAGATCTTAAACCCATCCCCAACTAGTAGTTAACCACTTGTCCCCATTGTATTGTTTGAATAATCCATCTTTTCCCACTGACTTGAAAAACTTATGAGCCAGGCTCAGTCTAAGTTTTAACGTTTCCCTTTCAGCCCCCGCCATAACTCAGTGAAGCAGGTTGGTAATATCTCTGTTCACAGTGAGGCACCTGAGGCCCGGAGAGGTGACCTTGCTTAATGTCTCATAACTTAAAGAGTCTGTCTTGCAATGTTTTGGATTTATTCCTTATTTCTAATATATTTTCAGTAGCTTTTCCTGCGGCTTCTTGACAAGCCTTCCTTTTGCCCACTAGTAACAGCTATTTTTGATTGCTCCTATGCTCTTCCCTGCCTCGTTGCCCTGGCCAGGGCTTCCATGACAGTGTTAAACCTCACTGGGGGTTGCAGACAGGCGTGGGCGTCTCAAGATGTTTTATCCTGCAGGCTACCCTCCTGCCCCATGGGAGCCTAGTTAGGCAGGGACCAAAAAAGTGTCAGTGTCAGTGTCAGTGAAGGACTCATCTGTCTCTGTGGCTGGGCCAAAACAGGGGAGAAGCTGGCATCAAGAATGATAACTTGAGTACAGGCAGCAGTGGACAACATTTGGGGCCTTGATTAATGTGAAGGGGAAAGGAATGGATCCAGCAGCAGGGCTCTGTGGAGCCCAGCAAGAAGCTAGCACAGTGAACCCAAACATGGAGAGGACAGCCTCAGGGGTGGCTGCTGGACCTGTGGAACTGGATGTCCCCCTGGATCTCATGAGGACTGGTACCATACTGCTGGCTTCACTTGCAGCTAGCTTCGACTCTTCCCAGCGGGTAGCTTTGGGCAAGTAACTTACCCTCTCTGTGCTGCCTCGGCTTCGCCTCCTGTAAAATGGAGTCATAGTAGTGCTTACCCCAGGTTTCTGTGAGGATTAAATGATCTGTAAAGTGCTGAGAATTGTGGTTGGCACACGGTAAACACTCAAAGAAATGTTCGTCATTATTTCTTTTCTGCTTAGAAGAAAATGGATCTGGGCAAATGCTAGAGAGTGTCTAAGGCCACTATTTTAGCAGATGTGATCAGGGCAGACCTCTGAGTGTTTAGTCAAGACCTGAAAGATAAAGAGCCAGCCGTGGAGACATTTGGGAAAGAGCATTCCAGACAGTGCAGCAAATGCATGGATGCAAAGCTCAACCACTTGTTCTGTGACCTTGTGTTTATCACTTCACCTCTCAAGGCCTCAAATTCCTTACCTGTAAAATATAGATGATAAAGGTGTCTACCTCCAGCGGCTACTAAGAGTATTAACTACGTTTATGGAAAGTAGTCTGAGCCTGATACATTGTAAGCCCTCAGGGAGTATTAGTTATCATTTCCATCCTCATCCTTATTTTATCTTCCCGAGACTGGTTAGTGTTCTGTAGTTCAGATTAGGACCTGGGAATAAAGAATCAAGAATTGATCCCAGCACTACCACCAGCCAGCTCTGTGACCTTGGCCAAGTACATAACTTCTCAAAGAGCCTTGGATTCTTCGTTTGCAAAGGAGGAAGAAAAAGCTGACAAGGCTCATTCATCGGGATGTGGTTGTGTTGTCTGAGGCTTGGGGTGATTGTGAAAATTCAGGAGGTCCCAGGTGTCTGTGTTCAGTGCAGCCTGGGCTCCTGACTGCACAGCTCTTGAGTGTGAGCCGATGGCGAGGGCTTGTACAAGCCCTTCTACACATGGTGCGCCACTGCACCTGTTCTCTAGAAATCTGTCTGCCAACCCTAGAAGGTGAGAGCAGGCCCCAGGTCGGACCCATCCTTTCGCAGTCCCCTGGTATGCAGCTCCGAGCAGGAACACAGAACGTTCACCCCCATCAGGCTTCTTCACTGGTGAAAGATCTGGAAAACAGCTTCTCAGGGAACGCTCTGCTTGTGTCTGGTCATACCCACTCCCCTGACGGTAATTCTGAAACCTGGCCGGGGATTGGCCGCACCTGGGAATCTTATTAGCAGTTGGGCTTCTCTGGCTTCGCTCCTGGTTGCGCAGCTGTAGAAGGTGGCCGTCTGCTGGTCTGGCCGCCCAGCAAGCACTCGCCGTGCTTTGGGGGTTTTCCTTTGGAGAACTGCTCTTCCACCATCCAGTCCATTCATGCCCTGAGCCCTACTGTGTGTAGAACAGAGCTTACTCCGCGCACTGGGGAGAGAGCAGTGAGTCACACACACAGAGCCCTGCCCTTGAAAATGGAGTGAGATGACAGTATCTTGAAAGTTGTAAATTATAAGTTATATATTAGATAATTGTACGTTAGATAACAGTCACTTTCTGATTTTGAGTTGTTCTGTGTTTAGGAGAAGATCATTGTTCTTAGGAAACAGCTGATGACTTCTGTAGGGGTTAAAAAGCAGAACGAATTCTTGGGAAAAGGCAGGCAAACCAGCACTGGCTGAACAATCATAAAAATGACTAAAATATTTATCTTTTTTCAATTTGAGGGTATTGGCATGAAGACTCGGCCATAACGAAATGCTCTGTTGTACAGAACAGGTTTCTATTCAAAAAATCGGTGCTCCTATACACACTTTTGGGTTTGAAGGTTCAAAAAGCTTTAGTAGGTAGGAAGTTTTAAATTATTTTTTTTCTTTATACTTCTATATGTTTTTCACCTTTTCCAGAAGGAACTTTTAGGAACAAGTAAAAAACAACTTAAAAAAAAGCCACCTTTGTGGAACTTTCTGGTCCGTGTGGTTTGAATGCGGAACCACTTCAGGAGCAGGCCTGGACCATTCCTGTCAGCCCGCCTTCCCCTGTCGCAGTGACTGGCTCAGGAGAGGGCTCCCGTCAGACCACTCCGAATTAATATGCATCTTTGGCTGGAAAACTTCAGGAAAGAGGTGCTTTCTTTCTGCTGGGGTCCTAAGTTGTGGGGTGGAAACCTGGAGATCATCTTACCTTTCTATCCTGAAGGTCAGATAGAAAGGAGGTGAAAATGATTGGTTCCAATAAACTCTTTGGGTAACTAGAAGTTGGAATAACCTTTGCACTTTTCAGTATGATGAGGCAAATAGTTGCTTTTTTTTTTTTTTTCTTCAAGCCAGCTTGAGTTGGGTCTCATCCACTTGCAACCAAGAGAGTCTTGTAAGTAATACAGTAATCTTAGTGGGCCCTAGAATCGGTATCTCAAAAATTCTCCAAAATGGGAGTTCCCATTGTGGCTCAGCAGATTAAGAACCCGACATAGTCTCTGAGGATACAGGTTCAATCACTGGCCTTGCAAAGTGGCTTAAGGATCTGGTGTGGCTGTGGCTGTGGTGTAGGCCTGATTTAGCCCCTAGCCTGGGAACTTCCATGTTTTGCAGGTGTGGCCATAAAAAGAAAAAAAAAATCTCCATAAATGATTTCTATGAATTAGATGTTTGAGAACCACTTTCCTAGAGCTTTCTGAGTGCTGGTTCTCAGACCTGAGTGAGCAGCAGGCTTGCCTGGGAGACTTGTTAAAAATACAAAGCCTTGGAAGTTTCCATCGTGGCTCAGTGGTTGATAAATCCAGCTAGGAACCATGAGGTTGCAGGTTCGATCCCTGGCCTTGCTCAGTGGGTTGAGGATCTGGCGTTGCTGTGAGCTGTGGTGTAGGTTGCAGACGCAGCTCGGATCCTGCGTTGCTGTGGCTGTGGTGTAGGCCGGCAGCTGTAGCTCTGATTAGACCCCTAGCCTGGGCACCTCCATATGCCGCGAGCGCGGCCCTGGGAAAGGCAAAAAGACAAAAAAATTAAAAAAAAAAATACAAAGCCTCTGCTCTAAACGGCTGGAGATCCCGATCCAGGGCCTGGGATTCTGGGTTTTGAGTAACATCCTGGGTGATTGGATGCACATCAGGGTTTGAGAACCACTCTGGTCAGTGTAGGGATCACACCCAACCTAAGGTTTTACCCATAGAGCGGCCCAGGGTCATTCTCATACAATGAAAGTAGAGTTTGGGTCTAGATCTGCTTTGGAAAATCATTCCTTTCCTGGCCCTTAGCCAGCCTTGCACACGACATCATGTGTTTAAAAATCTAACCAAAGGCACTATGGTTAGATAGTGAGCTTTATTAGTGTAGTGGTTTAACCAGTGTGGAACCCCTCAAGTAACTTGGAAACAGTTGGATGCCGGGCGTGCTGAAATGTTGCTTCGCATTCCATTCCAGCTCTTGAAGAAAAATTTAATAGTAGCAGAAAATATAGAAAATATTCGAGAGGGTAATAATCACTCACTGGCTTAGTTTACAGTAAGTTACAGTGAAGGCTTCCCCCACGTGTGTGTGTGTGTGTGTGTGTGTGTGTATGTGTATACGTGTGTACATGTGTACCCATACTTACTTGGAGGTGAATGAGGGGCCACAGCTCTTTTACTTGGGTGGAAGGGAATCCTTTGAGTTGACCCATTGGGCCAGAAAATCCCTTTTCAAATACTGTCTTGTAGCAGCTTTGCTCCTGAGGCCCCCGAGGGCTCTGCGAAAGGGGGTGTGGAGCCTGACTGACGTGCCCTCTTGACCCTAACCCCAGGCACGTGTGACTCTGCCTTTGTCTGAGGTCTTTTTTTCTCCCAGGATTTGTACCCCATGCTAACCAAGTTCCTGTAGCTCAGCTACCAGGAATGAGGGCTTGGGCTGGCCAGGATTATTCCGATTTAAACTGATCATCTTCACGTATTTGTGTGTGTGTCCCCTCAAGAGGACTTTGATAGGGCACACCTCCTTTACATTATAAAACTAACACCTAAAATATTTTATATTAGCTTAGGATTTTTCTTATTTTGAGACAAAATAGCACATATTTTGTAAGATGCGATAAGAAGATTGTAATTGAAATAAACATTCTATAATGTGATTAGATAAAATTGGTTTTCACTGCCTTATTAAACAAAGCACACAGAATCTGAAAGAAATCAGAATTTCCCCTGGGAGTTGTTTCTGATGGACTTCAAAAGGGTTGGTGGTCCTGCAAAACATTCCATTTCAATGAATCATGGCCACTAACCTGTACTGATTTGACTGGCCTGAATTTAGGAGATCCCAGTATGGGCCAAAATATCCTGTTTTTAGAGCCAGGTTCACATTTAACAGAACTGTGTATAATTCAGGGAAAGACAGACAGGCCTAGGAGCTTAAGGAACTTTATTATTCATTAAAGGCTACTTCCCTGAAACCAGTATTTTCATGCTTTCTGTTGTTTGGAGTCCTGGAGCTCTGTACACACCCTGGGCGGAGGCGGGCGGTTGTGTATTGAGGGATGGACAGCCGAGAAGGCTGGCTGTGTTTCACAGTCAGCTCTGTTTCGGGAAAGGAAACTTGTGGCAGTTCAGGATCTGAACATTGCTTCCCTTAGAGACATTTGTGCTCAGGGATTCATTTAAAGTCTTCATAAACCCCTGGGGATAAGCGCTTCCAAGCCTGAAGACTCAGCTGAAAGAATCTGGCTGTTTCTTGTATCACAGTGCAGGAAGTCCAGAGGTAGCTAGGTTACAGAGATGGTTGACTGGTTCCCCACCACCACCATCACTGCAGATCTAGTTTATCTCATCTCCTGGCTCTGTAGACTTCCTCTTCCAGTGTGCAGCCCCAGCCTGGTCCAGGGAGTACTTCTGCAACCTTGGTCATCCTGGCCAGAGAGGATAGTGTGTAAAGAAGAAGGCAGCCAGCTCCTGTCTCCAGAGGCCCCAGATGGTCTTCTTGCTTCACTTGGGCCCACTTGGCCTAGGCCAGCCCACCTTGTAGAGATAAGTAACAAACTACCGTGTTAGTATGCAGAAGTTCAAAAACATTACTTCCGATCACTAAACAATTAATATGGTGGCTAAAAAACACCTGTCACCTGCCTTCCCACCATGCTTCCCCTGTAGTCAGTGACATCCAACCTTGCATCATCTGTGTTGGCCTTGGTCAGCCGTTTCACGTCCACACATGGTTCTGAACTTCTGATTGTATTTAAAATATAACCTTGAGATTTTTGTGCTCATCATTTTGTTAAAAAATGTTGCCATGAGTTTTGAGAGCATACATTTTTCCCTCATAAAAATTAGGTGAAGACACATCAAGAACTATGTACACGCCAAGAAGTTCTAGTATTAAAAACCAAAGTGGCATTTCACCGGTGGTGGTGGGGGATGTTAACCTGGAAGACTTTCTTTGCAGTGGTACCTGGCTTATAATCTTCCCTCAAAAAATGATATATTTATTGGTTGGGTATTTGTTAAAATCTGTAATGCCCCTGTTCCCCTAAACTTACAGTGGGTAATAAAGTAGCCATTCAGAAAATGTTTGTTGAGTAAATTAGGAAGAAGCACAGAGTAATGATCAAAGTGACAGCATCTATTAGCCCTGGAATTAGACCTAAATTCTAATCCACTTCTACCATCTTTTAGGTGTGTGTTCTTGAACAAATCATTTAATTTATCTGAACCTTAATTTTCTAGTAAAAACAGAACTCGAAGTATACTGAGTCAATAAGGCTAGACCGGGTTATGCTGCTGTAACAAATAACCCTAATAGCTGCGTGGGTTAAAAGCCAGGGATTGATTTCTCATGAATCCAACATGTTCCTCATGGGTTGAGAGTGTTCCCTGTTCTACATCATTTTCAATCAGGGACCCAGGTTCCACCACCTGGATCGATTCGCCCATGCAAGACAGGGAGGATAAGGGGATGTACCTCAGCTCTCACATGACCCCACGTGGAACTGACCCACGTTTTCTGCCCATATTTCACTGACCAATGAAAGTCTTTGGCCCTAGCTAACTTGAGGGTGGTGGGGAAGTGCAGTCCTACCCAGTGCCTAAAAGGTGAATCAGAACTAATACAATTGCCGTGAGGTTTCAATAAGAGAAATTTGCAAAGCATTTAGCACTGTGATATTTTAAGTAGGAATCGAAAGGGCTGTTTTGTTATGGTTGATGATGATAGAATAAGTGATTATTAGTTTCATTCTGCAAATTACAGTGAGGTCTGGTCGGGGAGCTTGGTGACTACTGTGCTGGCTTGGGTTCCAGAGTCAGTTCTTCTAGTTGCTAACCCTGTAATTGAAGAGTGTATAGTAATGAACTCCTGGGGACATGGGGCTTTGAGGTTCATGCATGTAAGGGAACAGGCCAGAGTCTGCGATGGGCACAGCCAAAAGTAGCTTGCTGCTGACTGTTGTCACCAGCATTGTTTCATTAGCTGGCCCTGAATTATCCTACATAGAGTAAATTTGAAATTACGTAGCCATTTCTCTCCTGCTACTTTCCTCTACGCCACATTCACTCCACCCATACCCTACAGGTTTTGATATGTCATTTCTCATGAATCATTCATTTCTAAATGCTCAGCAATTTTTAAGTACCTTTTTTGAGGTATAAGTTTTTATACCTGGCTTCTGTCACTTAGCCATGTGTTTTTTCAGCTCTCTCTGTTATAGCATGTATCAGTTTATTCCTTGTGTTGTCAAATAATATTTTGTTGTATGGGTGTCCCACATTGTGTTTATCCGTTCACAGTTGATGGATATTTGGATTGTTTCCAGTGTTGGGCTATTATGAGTAATGCTGTTATGAACGATTATGTACACGTCTTTGTGCGGACACGTGTTTTCACTTCTACCTAGGAGTGGAATTTTTGGGTCATTTGGTAACTTTGTGTTTAACTTCTCAAGAAACTGCCCAACTGTTTTCTGAAGTAACCACAGTCTCACCAGCAATGTATTAACGATTCTAGTTTTTCCATATTCTCACCAACACTTGTTATTATAGCCATCCTAGTGGATGTGCAGTGGTAGCTCATTGTGGTTTTGATTCAGATTTCCCTAATAACTAAGGATTTTTTTTTTAATGTGTTTGTTGGCCATATGTCTATCTTCTTTGGTGAAATGTGTCTGAATCTTTTTCTCATTTCTTAATCTTATCTTCATATTGGATTGTAAGAGTTCTTTTATGTTGTGGATAACACTCATCGGATATATAATTTACAAGTGATTTTTCCCAGATTGTGATTTGTCTTTTCATCTTCTTAGCAATGTCTTGAAGTGCAGAAATTTTGAATTTTGGTAAAATTAAGTTTCTCCTTTGGCCTTTTATGGAACCCGATTTTGGTGTCATGTCTAAGGATATTGTGCCTAGTCCAATATCACAAAGATTTTTTTTCCTGAGAAGTTTCATGTTTTTAGTATAATCTTGCTTTCAGGTCTGTAGTCCATTTGACATCATTTTTGTGTATTATTTGAGATAAGGGTCTAAATTTATCTTTTTGCATATGAATATCCAATTGTCCCAGCACCACTTATTGAAAAAGACTACATTACCTCACTGAATTGTATTGGCACTTTTGTTGAAAATCAGTTGTCTGTTCATATAAGGTACATTTCTGGACTCTCAGTTCTGATCCATCGATCTAAATTTGTATTTACCAAACTTAAAACCAACCTTGCACTCCTGGGATAAATTCCTCTTGGTTATGTAGTTTCACATGCTAATCACTTGATTCAGTTGCTGATACTTGTTGAGGATTTTGGTGGTGTATTCATGAGTCATTTCAGTAGGTAGTTGGTTTGTTTTTTTATGATGTCTTTATCTGGCTTTCATATCAGGGTAATACTGGCTTCACAGCATAAGTTGGAGTATCCCCTCCTTCTGTGTATATTTTAGGGATTTGTGAAGGATTGCCTCCTGTAAGCCTTTCATAGAATTCACTAGTGAAGTCTAGGCCGAGCTTTTCTTTGTGGGAAGATTTTTTTTTTTTTTGTCTTTTTGCCTTATCTAGGGCTGCAATTGCAGCATATGGAGGTTCCCAGGCTAGGGGTCTAACAGGAGCTGTAGCTGTCGGCCTTCGCCACAGCCACAGCAACGTGGGATCCGAGCCGTGTCTGGAACCTACACCACAGCTCACGGCAATGCCGGATCCTTAACCCACTGAGCAAGGCCAGGGATCGAACCCGCCACCTCATGGTTCCTAGTCGGATTTGTTAACCACTGAGCCACAACCGGAACTCTTGCAGGAAGATTTTAAGTTAATAATTCATTTTATTGTTAAGTCTTCTCTGATTCTTTATTTTATTTATTTGTTTGTTTGTTTTGCTTTTTAAGGCTGCACTGGTGGCATGTGGAGGTTCCCAGGCTAGGGGTCCAACTAGAGCTACAGTTGCCGGCCTACACCACAGCCATAGCAACTCGAGGCACAAGCCACGTCTGTGATCTACACCACAGCTCACGGCAACACAGGATTCTTAACCCACTGAGTGAGGCCAGGGATTGAACACGCAACTTCATGGTTCCTAGTCGGATTTGTTTCCACCATGCCACGATGGGAACTCCTGATTCTTCTTTTTTTTTTTTAATGTAAATTTTGGTAATGTATGTCCTTCTAGGAATTTGTCCACTTCATCTGAGTTGACTAGTTTATTGGCATAAAAGTTATTCATAATATTCCCTTCTATTCCTTTTAATTTCTCTACGGTTGTAATATTTTTTCATTCCTCACATTTTCTGTCTTTTCTCTCTTTCTTTCTTTTTGGTTAGGCTCCCTAAAGTTTTGTTCATTTTATTGATCTTTTCAACAAGAACCAACTTTTAGTTTAATTGACCTTTCTATATTGTCAGTTTTTAATTTCATTGATTTATTTTTTATTGAAGTATATTGAAATTACATTATATTAGTTTCAGGTTTCAAGTTATTTTGTTTTGATATTTGTATGTGTTGCAAAATGATCACCACAATAAATCTAGATACATCTATTATCATACATAGTTACAGAATTTTTTTTTCTTGTGATAAGAACTTTTTCTTAGCAGCTTTCAAATATGCAGTACAGTATTATTAACTGTAGTCACCATGCTATACATTATATCACCATGACTTATTTATTTTTATATATATATATTTTTTATTATTTTTATTTTTTGCCTTTTGTCATTTTAGAGCCGCACCTGCGGCATGTGGAGGTTCCCAGGCTAGGGGTCTAATCAGAGCTGTAGCCACTGGCCTGCGCCACAGCCACACCAACGCAGGATCCGAGCCGCGTCTGCAACCTACACCACAGCTCACGGCAACGCCGGGTCGTTAACCCACTGAGCAAGGCCAGGGATCGAACCCGCAACCTCATGGTTCCTAGTCGGATTCGTTAACCACTGTGCCACGACAGGAACTCCTATTTATTTTAAAATGAAGTTTGTACCTTTTGTCCACCTTCACCTATTCTACCCAGTCCCACCCCTCCACTTCTGGCAACTCTTAGTTTGTTTTCTGTATCTGTGAGCTTGTTTTTTGTTTTTATGTGTGAGCTTGTTTTTTAGTGGTTTAGGTTCCACGTATAAGTGAGAGCATACAGTATTTTTCTTTTTCTGACTTATTTCACTTAGCATGATGGCTTTGAGGTCCATCAATGTTGTCACCAATGGCAAGATGTTAGTTTTTAGGGCTGATAATATTCCATTGTGTATGTATACCAGTTTTCTTTATCCATTCATCCATTGATGGACACTTAGGTTGTTTCCATATTTTGGCTGTTGTAAGTAATGCCTGCAATAAACATAGGAGTGCATATATCTTTCTGAGTTAGTATTTTTGGAATCAAACTCACATCACAGCAGTGACAATGCCAGATCCTTAACCTGCTGAGCCACCAGGGAACTCCTGGTAGTTCTGTTTTTAATTTTTTGAGGACACGCTGTACTGCTAATTTCATTGATTTCTGCTCTGTCCTTTAATATTTTTTCTTCCTGCTTGCTTCGAGTTTAGTTTACTTGTCTGTTTCTAGTTTCTTCAGGTGAAAGCTTAAATTATTGATTTGAAATCTTTTCTAATATAGGCATTTAAAGTTATAAATTTCGTTCTAAATGCTGCTTAAACTGCATTCCATAAATGTTGAAGTTTTGTGTTTTTTGTTTCATTCAGTTTAAAATATTTTCTAATCTCCCTTGTGATTTCTTCTTTGACATGTGAGTTATTTAAAAGTGTCTTATTTAATCCAAATATCTGGAGGTTTACCAAATTTCTTTCTGTTGGTATTCAGTTTAATTCCATTGTGATGGAATAACATTCTTGTGTCATTTCAATCTTTTAGAAAATTCTTTTACTTAAAAAAAATTTGTCTCACAAGAAAATGTAAAAGCAGCATAGGTGGGACAAATGGATCTGTACAGCAGAAGAATGACATTAGAACCTTATCTTAAAACATACACAGAATTACCTCAAAATAGATCGTAGACCTAAATGTAAGAACTAAAACTAGAAGACACTTAGAAGGAAAGATAGAGTATGCCTTCATCCTTAGAATAGGTAGTGGTTTCTTACCAAATTACAAACAACAAAAGAAAAAAAATAGATACTTTGGACTTCATCAAAATAAGATTTTTGTATGTGATTCCAAGGACACCATGAAGCATATGAAAATGCAAACCATAGAATCGGAGATGATATTTGCAAATCATGTCTCATAAGGGATTTATGTCCCCAGTTTACAAAGAACTCTTACAACTTGACAATATAAAAACAAATAACCCAATTTAAAAATGGGCGAAGGATTTGAATGGCTACTTCTCCCATAAAGATATATAAATGGCCTGTAAGCACATGAAAAGATGTTCAGGGAGTTCCCTTGTGGTGCAGTGGGTTAAGAATCTAGCGTTGTCACTGCAATGGCCTCAGTCTCTCCTGTGGTGTGGGTTCTATCCCTGGCCTGAGAAATTTCACAGCCAAAAAAAAGAAAGATGCTAAATATCATTAGTCATTAGGGTAATTCTAATCAAACCACAATGATATTCCACTTCACTACGATGGCTGCAACAAAGAAGATGGACAATAATAAATGTTGCCAAAGATGGTGGAAACTGTAACCCTCATATATGGCTGGTGGGATTGTAAACTGGTGTAGCCACTGTAGAAAATAGTTTGGCAGTTCCTCCAGAAGTTACACCTTTATGACCCAACAATTCCACTCTTAGGTATAGCCCCAAGAGAAATGTAAATGTATGTCCACGTAATAACTTATGCACAGATGTTCATAGCAGCGTTAGTCATAATAGCCAAAAGTTAGAAATAACCCAAATGTCCACTAACTGGTGATAGGAGAAACAAAATGTGGCATATGTACGCAATAGTGTATTATTCCTCCACAGAAATGAACGAAGTACTAATAGATACTGCAACGTGGATGAACCTTGAAAACGTTATGGCAGATGAAGGAAATCATACACAAAGGGCCATGCATTGTATGATTCCCTTTATTGTGAAATGTTCAGAGTGAGCAAATCTATAGACAGAAAGTAGATTAGTGTTTTTTTAGGGTGAGAATGTTGTGAGGGGAGAGTGATAAGTGATTGCTTTTATCAATTTATTTTTGAGATGATGAAAACTTTCAAAGTTTAGGTTGTGTTGATGGTTGCGCAACTCTGACTATACTAGAAACAATTGAATTGTACAATTTGTAAGAATGAATTTGGTATGTTTGAATCAATGTTTGTCTTTTTCTGTTTGTTTTCTGTATGTCTCATGTCTTTCTTTTTCCCTGTGTTTGTCCTTTACTGCCTTCTTTCTGATAAGCACATACTTTCTAGTGTTTCATTTTAATTCTTTTGGGGTTTTAAAAACGTTTTCTTGTTATTTCCTTAGTAGGTCTCTAGGGATTAGAGTGTGCATCTTAATTTATCAAAGTCTACTTTAGTAATACTAAGACTTGGTTCCAGTTAAATATAGAAAGTTTGCTCTAATATTGGACCATTTCCTCTTCCCTCTTTTATGTTATTATTGTCATGTATATTTTTATGTTATAAGCCTCACATTACAGTTTTATTATTGTTAATGAAATCTTACATTTTTAAAATCAGTGAAGAGAAGAAAAGATAAAAAAATTTATGTGATCCTTTATACTTACTACCTATTTACCTTTTCTGGTATTCTTTATTTCTTTTTGTCAGTTGGAGTAACCTTTAGCTGTCTTTTCCTTTCGCCCTAAAGGACTTCCAGTAGTATTTCTTGCAAGTCAAATCTGGTAGCAGTGGAGTTCCTGTTGTGGCTCAGAGGGTTAAGAACCCTACAGGGTGCCCATGAGAACACAGGTTGGATTCGTAGCCTTGTCCAGTGGGTTAAGGATCTGGCATTGCTGCAAGCTGCGGTGTAGGTCACAGATGCAGCTTGGATCTGATGTTGCTGTGGCTGTGGTATAGGCCAACAGCTGCCGCTCTGATTAAACTCCTAGCCTGAGAACTTTGATATGATGCAGTTGCGACTTTAAAAAGAAAAAAAAATCTGGTAGGAGTGAATTTTCCATTTTTGGGAATTCCTTTATTTCACCTTGATTTTTGAAGGATAGTTTTGCTGGATATAGAATTCTTATTTGATAGGGTTTTTATTTCAGCATTTTGAATATGTTGTCTTGATGACTTTTGGCCTGCATTATTTTGGGTGGGAAATGAGCTGTTGATTGCATGGATGCTCCCTGTGCATGATGACCTGTCTCTCTATTCTTGCTTTAAAGATTTTCTCTAAACAAAAAGGTCCTACAGTATATGGCACAGGGAAGTATATTTGGTCTCACAGGGAACTATATTTGGTCTCCTTGAATAGACCATGAATGAAAAGAATATAGGATAAGAATACGTATCCCTTTTTTTGTTGTTGAGAACCACACATTTTAGATCATATAGCAGTTATGGATTCTGATTCCCCTTTTCACAGGCCATAGTTAAGTTGTTTTGTTTGTTCTTTTGATGACTTTCCTGGAGTAAATCTTTGGAGTTTCGCCTGTGGTGCAGAGACCAATGTCTCTGCTCTTTCCAAATTAAAAAAAAAAAAAAAAGGTCTTAATTTTAAGCTGTAGTTACTAGGGGTTGCCTTCAGTATGGTTTAATGGCCAGCTAATATCTGATCAGAGATTGTGCTGAAAAACCTTGAGCTAATAAGGCTTCCACCATTGGCTAGGTGATCTCTATATGGGTTGGGAAATATTTTCAGAGTTCAATCAGTCTGTGAGTTTGTCCCAGCTATCACTTTATGCTTGGCCATCTGCTAGTGTCATCTTTGCAGAGATATGTGGATAGTAAGGCCCTCTCTAGTCTCTCTGGAGCTTGCATACAGCCTTGTATATATGTCCATGCCTCCAGAGCAGCAAGGATAAACAGGAGCTTACCAAGACCCAGGATGACTGTCTCATTCTTTAGATCTTTCTGTGAAATTTCCGACTAGTCTGCAGATCTATCGCTCCAACCAGACCATAGCCACAGTCCAGCTGTGGTGGTGGGCTTTTCCCATTTGCCACTGAGATTGCTTCTGTTTCAGCAGTACACAGGAGTGTGGGGTTTTTCCTTGCCATGCTCCAATTCAATCAGCACCTCCAGCAGCTAAGTTTGCATGGCTTGCTCTGCTTTGGTTAAAGTACAGCACAGATGGAGCATGTGATGGGAGTAATCTAACTTAAACACCACATAGTCCCACTGTTCTTACTCAAAGTTCAGCAGTTTTTCTTGAATAAATGCTCCTTCAGATTGTTGTATGCCTTTAGTTGATTTCTGGTGTCCTCAGATGG
Source organism: Catagonus wagneri (assembly GCA_004024745.2). Classification (NCBI taxonomy): domain Eukaryota; kingdom Metazoa; phylum Chordata; class Mammalia; order Artiodactyla; family Tayassuidae; genus Catagonus; species Catagonus wagneri. Next base: position 1,421,507 of record PVHT020000178.1, on the reverse strand, counting down.
TTGGGTTGTGTGTGACAGTTTAGTCCAGTTTTTTCTATTGTTTTTTGGGAGAAAGAATTTTCTGAGCTCCTCATTTCACCATCCCAGAAGTTTGGTTGGCACTTCTGACTTTTGATTTCCTCTTTAACTTAAGACATACCCACGAGTATTTACAAATTTACAAATTTCAATTATGTAACCCTGGGCTGCACATTTTGCTCCACTAGAGAACTTGTAAAAGTTGTTCTTTGTTTTTTACATTTTACTTTTTATTATGAACAATTGCATGGAATTCCCGTCGTGGCTCAGTGATTAACAAATCCAACTAGGAACCATGAGGTTGCGGGTTCAATCCCTGGCCTTGCTCAATGGGTTAAGGATCTGGCGTTGCTGTGAGCTGTGGTGTAGGTCGCAGACGCGGCTCGGATCCCACGTTGCTGTGGCTGTGGCAAAGGCTGGCGGCTGCAGCTCTGTTAGACCCCTAGCCTGGGAACCTCCATATGCCGTGGGTACGGCCTTAGATAAGGCAAAAAGACAAAAAAAAAGAAAAAAAAATCAATTGCAGCCATGTAGAAGTACAGTATATATTATCTAGTCCTGACCAATTTTCTCTCATTAATACTCTGATTTCACCTCCCCCCCATTATTTTGAAACAAGTATAAGTCATTTCCTTTCACCTGCAAATATTTAATATGGAGTTCTAAAAGGAGAAGGTCACTTTGAAAAATACAACCACAGTACTATTATTACAGCTAAAACAATTAATGGTAATTGCTAAATATCACCAAATAGACTTGGGGCACTTTGAAAAACAAGATGCATCCAATCCAGTGGAATCAGACTCTCTGGGGGAGAGTTCTGGGCATCAGGATACAGTATTAAACTCCCCAGGTAATTGTGACATGCCACTGAGGATGAGAACCATTGAGTAAGATTTCTCTGATCCTTTTCACAAATGGTGTTCATTTCTAGTTCAAATGCATTAGGGTCAGCAGATCATGATAGGAAGAATTCTTTTTGGGAATTTGAGAATTTTCTTTTTTTAACAAAAGATCAGTTTTTATGACTAATCAGTGGATATTTTATAAGGAATGAATCTCCTCTGCTTTCTGGTAAGGAGCTTTATATATAAAACTCTAAAACCAAGTTGCTAATGTGTGTTCTTTCAGCCTGATTTGGGGCCACTTTATCTGTTGTTACTCTCCTGAAAGGAGGGTGTGTGTATTTCCCACGGTGATTATGATTTTGTCAGTTCTTATAGTTCTGATGGTTTTGGTTTTAAACATTTAGATTCACATTTCCCTCATAACTTTCTGCCATGAAAAGTTGAAAACAACAACAGACTGCCTCCTACCCGCCCCCACCCCCCGCCCAGTTCCTGCATTTCCAAATCCTTAATTGTAGTTGGAATGATTTCTGATGCCGGTGTCATCAAATGTGTTGGGTGACATCAAATGCTATTTCAGTCCTTCTGAAATAGGCCCTGTCCATCTAAGGTTCGTATTAGGGACCCAGCCTTCGACTGTGCCTCAGTGTGTCTGGACCTTATCACCTCCCACCCACCTCAGAAACACCTGCCGCATTTCCGATCTTTGTGCTTGGCGGAAGTGTGCACATTAGAAGCAGCACGCTGTGACTTAACACCTGATTTTTCATGGCCCGGGTGTGTGCTAGGCCAGCTCTACACCCCTTCTGTTCGTACCATTTGGTCTAGACACAGAGTCCCCCTCCTCCCTTGCTGTGTGATCCACAGGCTCACTGTTTTTTCCTGAAATAAGTGCTAATTGGTTTTCAATTCTGCCCGGATTTTAATGCTGCCCACTTCAGCCTTGGTCCAGAAAAATGATTTGTTTGAAGAAGTCTTCTTCGGGAGGTAGAATCAATGTTGCAGGGAGCTGGCGGGCCCTGCCCTTCCCAGCTTGCCACAGTGCCCGTGGGCCTCTGCCAGCCACATGTGCCACCTTCCCCGGGCTCAGCAAAGGATGTTTTGTGGAGACTTGCTCATGATGACAAGGACAGGTTTGTACAGAGCTCCGTGTGTGGAGAGCGACCGGACCTCGGTTTATAGGGGGCCGGAGGAATGTCATTCAACCAGCTTGGGGATGGTGAGTCGGCGACTCCTGATCTGGGATCCAGGAGTGTTCTCATGTCTTCTGGACCACTCCTACCAGAGGTCCACCTCCCTCCGCGTTGCCCATCTGGGCCGGCTCTGTTCTCCAGTCTGCCGCGGGAGAGGCTGGGTTATGCCGCACCAGCCATCTGGGATGGGGAGGTGATTTTGATCCGCCTCCACCCTCCTCTCTCGTGTTTTCTTCGGCTCAGAATACTGTCCTGGATTGTCCCGCTTCTGTGCCACCTCCAGAGGCCTGCACCTCTGCAGCCGTGCTTTCATCCTCCTCACCTGCCCAGGCCTGGGCGGGGGCAGATGTTAGTCACACAGATGGAGAACAGGGGCACGTGCAGGCCCCAGGGCTTTTCTAGACCCCAGGGTGGCGGGCGGAGCAGTTCCCACAGGCCAGGAACAGTACAGCGGTTGGAAACCCAGTCTCCCAGGTAGACAGACCCAGTGCTGCTGCCACCGCTGGCTGGGGATTTGGTGCAGGTGACCACGCCGCTCTGGGCCCCAGGTCCCTCTGCACAGTATTAGTTGCTCCGGCTGCCACAACCGAGTACCACAAAGTGGGGGGGGGGGGGCGCTCAGGCGACTAAAATGTATCATCTCACATTTCTAGAAGCTGGACGTCCAAGATCAAGGTGTTGGCAGGGTTGTTCTTTTGAGGGCTATGAGGAAAAGTCAGTTCAGTACCTCACTCTCCGCTCCCGGTGGTTTGCTGGCAACACCGGCATTCCTTGGCTGCATCACTTTGATCTCTGTCTTCATCTTTACATGGTGTTCCACCTGTTTGTACATCTATTGTCCAAATTTCTCCTTCTTATAAGGACACCAGTCATCCTGGATTAGGGGCTCTATCCTATTTCAGTATAACTGTATTCTAACTTAACTAATCATACCTGCAGCAACGCTGTCTCCAACCGCAGTGCCATTCTGAGGTGCTGAAGATGAAGACTTCAACACATGAATTTTGGAGGGACGTGGTTCAACCCATACCAGCAAGAAGTAGCGTTACTAATACTACCCATGCGCTAGGGTTGTTAGGTTATTAATTCCCACAACTAAAGCACTTAGCTCGGATCCTGTCAGACAGTAAGTGCTCAGTAAATGTTTTACTAATGGGCTCTGATGACCTCATTTCTCAGTGAGGCTATTGAAATAGTCTCCTAATTGGCTCGCTGCTTCTACTTCCCCCATTCCCTGAATATAGAAATAAGTCATGTTAGACTCCGTATGTAAATCCTCAGTGGTTTCCCATTTCTAGCAAGTCAGGAAATTACGGTCGCAAGTAACAGAAAACCCAATCCAGACTGGCTTAAGGGAATGACAAATTATTCGTGGAATATAATTGAAGTCTAAGGGTAATCTATTTTTGATGCAGCTTGATCCAGAGCTCAAATAACACTATTACCAATCCTGAGTTTTTTTCTCCTTGATCTCTCGGTTGGCTCCTCTGAGCTGTCTTTACTCATAACACTTCTGACACCAAATGTGTGGGTGTTTTCCTCTTACCGGCCAATTCTCCAACCCTCTGGACACTAACTGGGTGTCCGACAATTCCATCTTATCCTGAAAAGAGCTCCCTGGAGTTGGTGCAGACCCCACAGGTGAAGGGCTCATCTCCACAAGACCACCCCCACTTCAGGTGCCAGTGCAAGTGCCAGGTTGCCACCTGTCCTCTTGACCAGCTGGCTCTGAATTGGGGGTTCCAGTGGCCCTCGCCTCAGATTTGACAGTTTGCTAGGAGAGCTCATAGAGACCAGGAAAACTCTTAACTTATATCTACCTGTTTATTGCATAAGGGATGCAGCGCAGGAAGAGCCAGATAGAAGAGCTGCACAGGGCGGGGTGTGGGAGGAGAGGCACAGAGCTGTCATGGCTTCTCGGCGCCACACTCCCAGGACCTCCACCTGTTCACCAGCCTGGAAGCTCTCCAAACCCATGGTTTAGGGTTTCATGGAGGTCTTAGTATGTCGGTGCAGTTGATTAAATCATTGGCCCTGGGTGATTATCTCGACCTCCAGCCCCTCTCCCTTGCTGTAGGTCGAGGGGTGAGGCTGACAGGCCCAACCCTTTGGTCATGCCTTGGGCTTTCTAGTGACCAACCCCGATCCTGATGCTCTCTAGGGGCCTCTTAGTCAAGAGTTACTTTGTTAGCATTAAAATGCAGGTAGAATTATACATAGCGCAAATGTTCTATCACCCCTGTCATTCAGGAAATTCCAAGGGTTTTAGAAGCTCTGTGTCAGCAACTGGGGACAAAGACCAAATATGTATTTATCACAGTTCCACTCTCAAATTAGCTGTTCTCTGATAGTTATAATTGTAACAACTCTAGTCTCAAATTATGAGACTCAAGTCCAGTGGATAAAAGAGTTTACTTAAGCTTTTTTTTTTTTTTTTTTTTTTTTTGGTGTGTGTGAATTTCCACAAAAGTTCTGAACTTCACTGTGAGCTAGCTTAGGTCATGTGCACAAGTATTACCATCGCTATGAGCAGGGGAAGGTGGGATGCCTTGATGGGCAATACTTCTCTACTAGTTTATCCCTGTACTTAACTTTCAGAAATCCTGTCTCCGCCTACAAGGTGCTGCCCAATACGGCTCCTGCCAGCCTCGCTCACCACACATCAGCCAGTCTTCCATTTAGTGTCTCAAACGAATCATACTTTTCCTACCTCGAAGCCTCTGTACATGCTCTTCCTTGTCCTTGAAGGGCTTTTCCTGATGGCTTTTCTCCTAGCCTTCTCCTTTTTCACCCCCTCAGATTGCAGCTTGAATAGCAGGGCTTCCAAGAAGCCCTCCCGGACCCTCCTGAGAATCTAAACTAGGCCCCCTGTTATTCACCTGGCAAACCTTCAGAGCAGTTATAATATTTAATTACACGTTTTGTGTGCCTTCACATGCTTAGTGTCTGTCTTCTCCTCTGGGCACTAAGTCCCAGGAGGTCAAGTCCAGGCCTGTTTTTTTTTTTTTTTTCTTCCCTTCCCATTACATCCCCAGTACATACTAGGTGCTTTAAAAAAAGTGCTTTTATTAAATGAACATGGTTCAAGTGGAAAGTTGTACTCATTTAAAATTATGATTAGCCTTTTGTTGAACCGGGGCAGGAAATAATGACTGACCGGACGTTTTTAAAACTCTGGCAGAGTGAAACTTTCAAAGTGAAAGTTTTACTAGTAAGTTAAATGAAATGCCTGCTTCAGCCATATTTTTTATAGGCCTCTTGGTATTAATGATGCCCAAAGTGACCTTCCTTTTGGAATCTTGGGGCCAGTTGAGATGGCAAATCTCCTGATAGTAAAAACTTCACTGTTAACTAGAGAACGATGATTAACACGACAATTAATGCACATTTTTAATTAGCTTGTTAGTCATCGTTCATCTAAGGAGGCCAAGGAGTGGGAAGCTGAGGTCAGGTGCTTTAACACTTGGTTATTCAGATACTTGCAAAGAAGTATCCCACTCTGCTGACACTGATGCCATCCTGAATCTCTGCAGGCCGTCAAGGTTGTTGCAATTGGAAGCCTCTTTTTCTCTCCTGAAGGCTGTGGCTCTCTTTTCTCCTAAAGCCACAGTCGGCCTCTCAGTGCAGAGTGGAGAGGTCAGCAGTCTGACATAACAGCCAAGGTGGCTGAACCCTCCTTTAGGCCTGCAGGAGATAGCGGTGGGCACCCTCCGGGTTGTGGGGGTGAATCTCACGGAAGTTAGCTTCAGCAGTCACCGGGTGAAGCAAAACTGTGGTAGAATCAGATCACCTTGAACTTTCTCTTTTTTAAAAAATTTATTTCTGGCTTTATTGTGATATTAACAAATCAAAATTGCATGTATTTAGACGGTAAATGGAGTGATGAGCTGCCGAGGCAGCTCCACGTGTTGGGGACCCAGGGTCCTGCCGTCTCGTCGCTCCCCATTCCTGGGATGTTACCCTCATCTGCATGGTCCAGAGCAACTCCTGCCATCGTTATGTGTGCCTTCCAGCCTGCAGGAAGGGAGGATTTAGGAGAAGAGGGTGCCCCCACGCTTCTTAAATGGAGTTATAACCGCTTGTTTTGAGAGAGAATTCACCCTTTTAAATGAAGTGTACGGTTCGCTGACTTTTCGTGTATTCATAGGGTTGTGCAGTTCTCTAATCTGGTTATAAAACATTTTCATCACCCCCAAAAGAAGACCCTGAACCCATTCACTCCTCATTTCTCCCTCCTCGCTCAGCCCCTAATCTACTTTCTGTCTCTATGAATTTACCTGTTCTCAATGTTTCATATCAAGTGAATATTGCAATATATGACCTTTTGTGTCTCGTTTCTCTCACTTAGAATGTTTTCAAGGTTCACCCATGTTGTAGCATGTATCAATACTTCATTCCTTTCTATGGCTGAATGATGTGCCATTGTATGGCTATATCATGTTCCGTTTATCCGTTCATCTGTTAATGGACATTTGGGTTGTTTTCGCGTTTTTGTTATTATGAATAAATAAGGCTGCTATGAATGTTAATGTGGAAGTTTTTGCCATGAACGTATTTTTCAGTTTTCTTCACTGTATACCTAAGATCGGAATTTCTGGGTCATGTAGTAACTAACTCTGTTTAACATCCTGAAGAACAAGGCAGAGATTCTTAACATTTGTGAGCCATGGACTCGTTGACATCTACTTCTTATGATCATGTTTTTATTCATAAAATACGTGGGATTACAAAGTAAACCTATTGTGTTGAAATACTATTTTTCAGATATAAAGGTAACAAATTGTGATTGTAATATGGCAAAACCCAATGACAATCCTAATAACTAAATGATTTCAAAGTACTAAAGGTCATTGATACTATTTTGAGATGTTTGCAAGAACTGTAGTGTGATAAAAAAAAAAAAGCTGTGATTTCTGTTGTTGGTGACAAATTCACAGGGGTTGTGAAACTCCTGTGGTTTACCTATGTTCATAAATGAAGGAAATGCTGGGTTCCAGTTATAAATTGGTGAAAATAGAGATGATTTCCCTCCCAAATTAATGGAGCTCTTGAATTCTGTCACACTTTGTAGGGCTGATCCAGAAGTCAAATACACCTCTTCTACTCCTATTCTGTTGGCCGGAACTTAGTCACATGACCATCCCTAGCTGCAAGGGAGGCAGGGAAATGTAGTCTTCCTTCATGTCAGCCTTGTCTTTGGCTAGAATGTAGGAGTTCAGTTATTAAAGGAAAAAGGGAGCATGTATATTGAGAGACAAGAAGAAATTAATTTTTTTTTTGAAGAAGTTAGTATTATACCACCCCCCCCCACACAGCCATTTCTCACCCAGGTTCAGAGCGTGTGTTCTTCTTTCTGAGCTCTGAAGGAGTTGGCTTGCCTTTAGAGGTCATGTTGTATGAAGAGTGTGCATCTCGAAACACTGGAATGCTGCTCAGAATGGGGAGCTGCTTCCTGGTGAAGAGCTGAGCCTGCCTGAGGGAAGAGCATATGCTCAGTTCCCACCTCCCATTCACACCAGAGCAAATGCTCACAAAGTGGAATACTGGACATCTGTTCCACCTAAATTATTTGTCCTTTGGAGGGGAGGAGGGGTCACGTGCATTGTTGTTATGTATGAGGTAAACGTTTGATTTAACCTTGTTACCTCTTGACTGTGCCGTAAGATGTGTGGTTGGCTTCTCAAATGGCTGGATGTTGATGTTATATTGGAATGTGTGATTTAAGTGTCGGGAACTCATCTGAGATCACCCAAGGCGGAAGAGGAACTCGTTTGTTGTCTCCAAATCCAAGAAGCTCAGCAACAAAGAGAACGGACAGCTTAGGCATCAAGGGCTTCAAGGGTAGGAAATCTCAGGACACATACGGCCCATTGGCAAGGTGACCTCCACTTGTCTTGGTTGTGGGGGTAAAGCGCAATGATGCTGATCCAGATGATGGTAACAGCTAGTCTTTATTGAGCGCTTACTGTGTGCCTGGAGGTGTTCATGGATGAACTCATTTTACAACCATCGTATGCACTGGATCCTGCTGTGTCCCCATTTTCCTGATGCACAGGAGTTAATTGACTCACCCAAGAGCATATGGTTATTTATTCAGCAGAGATGGAATTTGAACATAGAGGGTCCTGTTCTGGCCTGTGCTCTTAATTAACCCTGCTGATATGAGGGTGGAACGTGAAATACGAGAGCAGAAGGCTTGAAATTTTGGACAGAGGACTGTGTGTTTACTTTCATGGTTTTGTTTCCCAGTATACTTTTTTTTTTGAGTTTCCATGATGGTGCCATCACAGAACCCCCACCCCCAGCCCCACTCTGTTCCAGCACCCAGTGGTGCAACCCCCTTCCTCAGCTCCGCCATTGAAATGGTCCAGTGACTCTGCTGATCTGTGTCTTCCTCAATTCTAGGCCAGCCCTTCACCCTGGTTTCAGTTTTAAAGACCAGTGTTTTGCTGTCCTAGTTTTAAATGTGAATTTTTAAAAAGTGGTTGATATGTTACTCAGATCGTGTTTCCAGAAGCCAGATCTGGGCCACCAGGTACAGGTTCATCATTAAGCAAGTCCCTGCCCTCATGGAATTGACAGTCTGGAGAGGAGGTGAAAGACACCCAACAAATAACCAGCAGCACCAATTGCTGCTGTGGCAAAGGCCATTAAGGAAAACTAGAGGGAGCTCAGAGGGCATAGGAATGTGTGGAACACAGGTCCTGGGTCCTGGGAGGGAGAAGAGAAGGGAGAGGGCTTCCTACGGAGGCCCCGTCTGTCTGTGATGAGACCTAAAGCTGAATGGTGGTGAGCGGGCAGCACCCGGGCAGAAGAGAAGCAGGCCACCCCCGGGGGGGACCGGAAAGCCCCAGACACCAGTCATACGTAACCCACTGCCACCAGACCCCGAGGAGACTGTTTCTAAGCAAGACTCCTTCCCCCACCCGCAGGTCCCGCAGCCTGTCCAGGCTCAGTGTCCTCATCTGTAAGATGGCAGTGACATTGGTCACGGTGCCGACTTCACTGGTGGCTGTGAGGAACGAATGAGTTACCGTACATAAGACATTTAGAACAACTCCTGGCAGGTAGCAGGAGCCACTGGGTGTTAACAGGGTGTTAACAAGAAATTAAAACTTGTATGCTCTGAGACTTAAAAGAGCTAATAGAAAATCAGAGAGCCCAGCCTAGGGCCAGAATCCAAGTTAGGAAGAGCTGGACAGGGGCTGCCAGACATGGCGACTTAGTGTGGGGGTCAGGGCTGCAGCCACGGGATACCACTCCTGGGGACCTTCAGAAACAAGTAGGGTGGTTTTGGTCTCACGGTGAAGTGGCAGGAGCACCACCAGAGTTGAGGACCTGGGGGCCAAGGATGCTATATGTCCTTCAGTGCCAAGGATTGGCCTAGGAACAAAGGGTCTTTACACCACAATGCCAACAGCAGCCCCCTGGGGACAGCTCTCCCCTTACTATCGCCTTGATTCTTCCCTTGCTCTCTGTTTCCTGTTGGGTTCTTCCCCTGCCCTCCCCTCCCCTCCCCTCCCATGGAAAGAGGCTGCTCTTGCAGTGGCAGGCTGCCCCCAAGTGCCCTGACCGCCCGCTCCACCTCCTGAAACATTTATAATCTGTCCCTGCCCAGTAGCTCTTGGAAGCACTATCTATCTGCCCGTCTGGTAGAAAGTGCGAAACCAAGTAAGTAGTCCTGGTTTATCAGTCAGGGTTCTTGGATTGCAAGCAACAGAACCCAGCTTGGGCCAGCTGCAGGAAAAGTGAAACTGGGTTCAAGCAGCTCTGGAGCACCCCGGGGTGGGTGTTCAGGGCTATCCCAGGGGTAGAGGAGCCCGTGGAGGGTAGCAGCAAGGAGCTCTGACTCTGTAACCTGGCCTGCTGGGCATGAATCCCAACCTCACTACTTATTCATAAGTTCCCAAACCTGTGTGTGCCTCAGTTTGTCAGCTGTAAGACGGGGCTAAGCATAGAAGGGTCGCTGTGAAAATACAGTAAGTTGATACTTAAGTCTGGAAAACTGCCTGGTACAGCGTATGTGGCTAGATAAATATTTGCTGCCATTGTTTTTATTTTATTGCAGTTATTACCATGATCATTGTTTTAATGGAAATCCAAATGCCTGAGCAAGAGCAGCTGATTGACCTTAGCTGGTATCGTGTGGGTGGGCAGGGTGGGTCAGTGATCGGCAGCCCCCTCCTCCCCAGGCGAGGAGGAACTGGGGAGGAACAGTGGGCTGCTGTCCCTGGAAGTTGGGGCAGAGATACCAGACAGGCCCAGACCCCAGATGTCCTCCGCGCTCAGTAATTTGACCTAATGTTTATTTGCCTGCTTTGTACCTTGGCCTGCGCTACGCGCAGAAGAGTTGGAAGGAACAATTATTCCCCAAATCCCTTCCCAACATCTCCAAGTTCAGAGGGAAACAGCTGGAAAATGAGAGCCCTGGTTAAGACCACATGCTTATTAGACTAATGCCTGGCTCTTAGGAGGTCAGTATATATTTGTTGAATGAATAAGCATACAGGGAAATGCAAGAGGTTTGCAAGAACACAACCAATGCATCTACCCTCAGGTCCCTTCGGTTGTTTTAAAAGAAATCCATGTTTGCACCTGCAGCCAGGGCAGGGTGTGGAGGGGTGTCCTTGCACATCTTTGCACATGCTAGGTGTTTAATAAACGGGCACTGAGTGGTCTCATGGGTGCACGGCACTACAGTCCACCCAGTGTGACAGTTGGGGACAGACCCTGGCTCGGGAAGCTGGCTGCTTTCTCCGCTGAACAGGATGTGCAGACGTGGCTGCAGGATGCATCTCTCTGGAATGTGGTTGCTAATACAAATGAGCTTCCTCGCATCACAAGGCATCCATTATGTGGACAGTTGGATGACTCGCGGTGGGACTGGGCGGGCTCTCGGGGAATTTTATAGCCGCAGTTATATTCCAGGCTTCCCTTCGCAGAAGGGCTTTTCCCCATGAATGACTCTTAATGAGAATGGTAATAATAGCCAGCACTTTCCAGGTGCCTGACACGGTGCAAAAGGCTTAACCCATGGAATCCTCCCAGCAGTCCGTGAAGCCACACTGATATTATCCCCATGATGCTGAGGCCCAGAGAGGCTGCGGGGTTCACAGCAAGTGAGGAAGAGAGCTGGGATTCTGGCCGTGGCCTCTTACTCCAGTGCTTGGGCTCTTAACCCCGTACACAACCTCCTTTCTGTCTTAAGTATTAACTTTATTACTTAAAAAACTTTTATTTGGAGTGTAGTTGATTTACAATCTGTTAGTTTCAAGTGTACAGCAAAGTGGTTCAGTTTTTTGTATATATACATACAGATTCTTTTATAGGTTATTTTTTTTCAGCTTCTTTTCTCTTATAGGTTGTTATGAAATGGTAGAGTTCCTGTGCTATAGCATAGGTCCTTGTTTGGAAATCTGTTTTACATATGGTAGTGTGAGTACGTTAATCCCAACCTCCTAATTTATCTCTCCCCTCACTTTACAACAATATTTTGTTAATTTGCACATGGTCCATTATTTAAAAAGATGAACTTCCTTTCCTTCCCTGAAACGCTCCATAGAAGCAGCCACTGTGACCTGTCTCCTTCCGGAAATTCTCTGTGTGTATACAAAAAATATAAACACGGTAGCCATTCTTCTCACCAAGGGTGGCAGACCGCAGCCCATGGGCCGACATTTGGTCCGCTGCCTGTCTCTGTATAGCCCGGGAGCTAAGAATTTTTTTTTTTTATGTTTTAATGGCTAATCATAATCATAATCAAAAAATTATTTCGTGACATGTAAAATTAGATGAACTTTGGGTTTCATTGTCCGTGAATGAAGTCACGTTCCTATTGTCGTGGCTGCTTTCACACTACAGGGCAGAGTTGGGTTGTTGCAGCAGAGACCATGTGGTCCCCCAAAACTTAAAATACTTACTCTCCAAGCCTTTTTTCACACAGGAACTGTGTCCCCTTGCCCAAGAATTTGTCTCACAGAAACAGGTAGAGTCCCCCGACAAGCAGTGGGCCAAGCCCAGGTGTGTGGCTGGAGGTGGGTAGGTCATTGCCTCCACTCCTGCTCACTAGGCGTTTCTCAGGCACCAGCTGCATGGCCGGACCCCGGCCGGCAGCCCGAGCAGGCCCAGGCTTGGGAACCCCCAGGCCAGTGGGGGGAGTCGGACGTCATCGGACAGCCCCGCAGATGGATGTGCTCAGGTCTGCGGCCACAGGCCTGAGCTGATCCTCTGCTCATCACTCCTGCTTTGTTCTTATTTGTGACGCTTTTTCAGAAGTAGGTCATACGTCTTTAGGCTTCAAAAGTCAATTCTGTGTGCGTGCCCCCGTGTGTATGTGCGCGTGTGTGGACATACACACTAAGAGCTCTCTCTTGCTCACCTAGTCCCTCCACCCCTTAAGTAATCATTTGTATTAGTCTCTTGGGTATCCTTCTGAGGTTTCTTTATGCAAACAGGAATGTCTATTTTTATCTTCCCCTCCTTTCTTATACAAAAGGTAGCCTACTCCACATCCTTTTCTTTCCTTTTTTTTTTTCCAACCAGCACATCCTAGATATCTGTCTTTCTCCAGCTCAGTGGCTAAACTTTGAAGGATGGGTAGGAGTTAATTAAGGGAAAGAGAATATGTGTACGGGGCCAGAGAGAGCCTGAGGAAGAGCATTCTGGGCTGAGGGAACAGGATATGTCAAGGTCCTGGGGAACGTGGCTTTTCTTCCTTCCTTCCTTCAGGCCTGTGAGGCTACAGTGAAGGAGGAAGGGCCTGCTCGGGCTGCCACGGCCTGATGGTCAAGGGAGGGACCGTGGCCTTGATTCTAGGATCACCTGGGTGTGAGGTTCTGCTCTGTTTCCTTCCATGCCCTGCTTTTCTCTGTGGCCAAGTACACGTGGCCTTTATCACATGTGGCCAAGGAGAGGCCAAGAATGTCCTTGAGAACAGGTTGTTGATTGTGGTTAATAATGAAAGAAAATGACTCCTGTGAGCTATTCTCAAGAGGCGTGATCTAGTGTCTAAGGGTTTAGAGGCCGGCATCTCTGACCTCCCTGGTCCTTACCAGTCATGTGACAGAGGTCAAGGCCAATCACCTCTCATCTTTTCAGCATATCCGGTCACGATGCCAGGCCAGGGGGTGTTTGGAGGGTAACATACACTATGCTTGGTTCTAAGGTTGCCACACAGGGCTGCCTTGGGCTCATACTTTGTCAGTGTAGCTCACAATGAAGACTTTTGATTAGGAGGCCTGGTCACCTGGGTTCTGATAGCTCCTCTGCCATTTATTATATGTGTCGGACAAGTTGCTTAACTTCTTTGTCCTTGACTTTGGTGATCTGTAAATGGAGATGATAATACCTGCCTTTCGGTCCTGTGCTAAGGATAAAGCGAGTTAACATTTGTATTGCACTTAAAATAGTGCCCAGTAAATAGTGACATCAGAGGATGCCAGCCATGCCAGCTGTTATTATTACATTACTGTACACCTTCTGCTCTTCATGGGGAGATCTGTACACTGTGTCCTCGGGAGAACTTGATGTCAGTGATGATACCACCATCATTTCAGGAGAACAGTGCCCTTCGTTTGCAGTACAGCTTACCTTTTCTAAAAAAACACCGTCCTGAAAATACCTGGAGAGAAGGGTCGTCTGTTTAGTCAAGACTGATAATTCCACCAGACTTCCCTTTGTGTCATTGGTCATGTAAAGGCGTTTGACCACTCTTAGCTGCAAAGAAGGCTGGGAACTAGTTTCCTAATTGTCTTTCCCCGTAGAATAGAAACAATGTAATCACAGGCATGCTCAGTAAATATTTGCAGGCACATAAACTCACTTATCCGTCTGGTCACCACGAGGCATCCCAGCATTTAACACATGTCCGTGTTGTAGTCAGTTTGCAGAAAGTGACCCGTGGAATGTGACAAAACAGCTGGCCCCCAACCCAAAGTGCTGGAAGGAAGCTTGTGAGGAGGGACACAGTTTTTAAGACACTGGTTGTATCTGTCTAATCAGGGAAATAATTATACGTCCTGGATCAAAGTCGAGGGGCAGGCTCTGGGAACTGGGCCCAGAGCAGCCAGAGAAAGGCTGTAAAACCGGTTTCTTAGGGCAGGTCTGTTTACCTGCTGGTCAGATGCCTACTGGACAATCCCACTGGCTCCCAGAAGCCTTCCAGATCATCTCCTCCCTTGGGCTGGGCCTGTCTTTGCCATGGCTGAGCCTCGTGGGGCCAGGGAGTTCCTACTGTGTGTCTGGTGCTGACTGAGGTGCTGGATATAAAATACTGGGTAACACTTACTGAGTGCTCGCCATATGTCAGGCATTGCAGGTGCTTGGGTTAACTCATTTAATCGCAGCAGCCCCATGAGGTGGGTCTTGTGTTAGGCTCATTGCAAATGTATAAAAAAATAAAGCTTACGGCTTTTAAAAATTGAGATTATAGTTGATGTAGTGCTCAATATTTTAAAATTGTGAATATTTGTTATCTCAGAATAACATAAGCCTTTTTGTTGATGACTTATTTTGTTTTTTTTTTTTTGGTGGTCACGAAACTTTTATTTATTTATTTATTTATTTTACATTATACCCAGCTGTACAGCGTGGTGACACGGCTACACATCACAAGTGGTTAGACATAGTTCCCAGTGCTATACAGTGGTATCTCCTTGCTTTTCCAGCCCAGAGGCAGCAATCTACAGCTATTAACCCCAGAGCCCCCTACCATCCCATTCCCTCCCCCACCCTTTTGGCAACCACAGGTCTGTTCTCTAAGTCCTTGATTTTCTTTTCTGCATAAAGGTTCATTTGTGCAGTATGTTAGATTCCAGTTATTAGTGATATCATATGGTATCTGTCTTTCTCCTTCTGACTTACTCCACTCAGTATGAGGGTCTCTGATTCCATCCATGTTGCTGCAAATGACATTATTTTATTCTTTTTTATGGCTGAGTAGTATTCCATTGTGTATATGTACCACATCTTCCTAATCCAATCATCTGTCGATGGGCATTTGGGTTGTTTCCATGTCTTGGCTATTGTGAATAGTGCTGCAATGAACATGCGTGTGCAGGTGTCTTTTTCAAGGAAAGTTTTGTCCGGGTATATGCCCAAGAGTGGGATTGCTGGATCATATGGTAGTTCTATGTATAGTTTTCTAAGGTACCTCGATTACTGTTTTCCATAGTGGTTGTACCAGCTTACATTCCCACCAACAGTGCTGGAGAGTTCCCTTTTCTCCACATCCCCTCCAGCAGTTGTTGTTTGTGGACTTATTTTGTCAGACTGATTTTAAAAATAGACTTTACTTTTTATAGCAGTTTTAGATTTATAGCAGAATTGAGGGGAAGGTACTGAGAATTCCCATGAACCCCTACCCCACATGCACAGTCTCCCCCGTTATCAACTTCCCCCACCAGAATGGTACATTTATTTTAATTGATGAACCTACATTGAAACATTGCTAGCACCCGGAGTTCATAGTTTACAGTAGGGTTCACTATTGGTTTTGTACTTTCTCTGAGTTTGGACAAATATATGACATGCATCACCATCGTCATGTCATACAGAGTTTCACTGCCCTAAAAATCCTGTGTGCCCCACCTATTCCTCCCTCCCTCCTAACCCCTGGCAGTCATTGACTTTTTACTGTCTCTGTAATGTTGTCTTTTCTGGAATGTCATGTAGTCAGAATCACACAGTATGTAGCTTTTCAGATTGGCTTCTTTCACTTAGTAAGTACACTGAAGTTTCCTCCATGTCTTTTCATGGCTTGATAGCTCATTTCTTTTCAATGCTGAATAATAATCCATCATCTGTATGTACCAGAGTTTATGCATTCACCTACTGAAGGATGTCTTGGTTGTTTCCAGGGTTTGGCAGTTATGAGTAAGTAAAGCTTCTGTAAACATCTGTGTGTAGTTTTTGTGTACACAGAATTTTCATCTCCTTTGTTAAATATTAAGGAGCATGATTGCTAGATCATTTGGTAAGAGTATATTTACTTTCATAAGAAACTGCCAGGAGTTCCTGTTGTGGCTCAGCGGTTAACGAGCCTGACCAGTATCCATGAGCACACAGGTTCGATCCCTAGCCTTGCTCAGTGGGTTAAGGATCTGGTGTTGCTATGAGCTGTGGTGTAGGTCGCAGATGCAGCTCTGATCTGGCACTGCTGTGGCTGTGGTGTAGGCCGGCAGCTACAGCTCTGATTCAACCCCTAGCCTGGGAATCTCCATATGCCTCGGATATAGCCCTAAAAAGACCAAAAAGAAAGAAAGGAAGGAAGGAACGAACGAACTGCCAAATTGTCTTACAAAGTGCCTGTACCATTTTGCATTCCCATCGGCAATGAATGAGAGTTCCTGTTTCTTGACATCGTTGTCACATTTGGTGTTGTCAGGTTCTGCGTTTTGCCAATTCTGATAGATATGTGGTGGTATCTCGTTTTAATTTGCATTTTCCTGGTGACCTGTAATGTGGAACATTTTTTCATATGTGTATTTGCTCTCTGCATATCCTCTTTTGATGTTTGTTAAGGCCTTTGTTCTATTTTTTAAATCATGTTTTTCTTATTGTTGAGTTTTAAGGGTTCTTTCTAAATTTTGGGTAACGGTCCTTTATCACATGTGTCTTTTGCAAATATTTATTTTGGGTAACGGTCCTTTATCACATGTGTCTTTTGCAAATATTTATCATAATCTTTCATTTGTCTTCTCATTCTGTTGACATTGTCTTCCACAAAGCAGAAGTTTAAAATTTCAGTGAAATCCAGTTTATTGATTGTTTCACAGATTGTGCCTTTATAGGTATATTTGAAAAGGTTTTTACTATAACTAAGGTCATCTAGATTCTCTCTGTTATCTTCTAAGAGTTTCATAGTTTTTTATCTTACATTTAGGTCTGTGACCCATTTTGAGTTAACCTCTGTGAAAGGTGCAGGATCTGTGTCTCTCCAGCTGTTCCAGCACCGTTTGTTGAAAGGATTATCTTTGTTCCATTATATTGTCTTTGCTCTTTTATCAAAGATCAGTTGACCAGAAATTCCCATTGTGGCGCAGCGTAAGTGAATCTGACTACTGTCTGTGAGGATGCAGGTTCAATCCCTGGCCTCGCTCAGTGGGTTAAGGATTCAGTGTTGACGTGAGCTATGGTGTAGGTCACAGATGGGGCTGGGATCTGGCGTTGCTGTGGCTGTGGCTTAGACCAGCAGCTGTAGCTCTGATTTGACCCCTAGCTTGGGAACCTCCATATGTCACGAGTTTGGCCCTAAAAAAGCAAAAAAAAGATCAGTTGACCATATTTATGTGGGTCTCTTTCTGCGCTTTCCATTCTGTTCCATTAATCTGTCTGTTCTTTAGCCAGTGCCATACTGTTTGACTCTTTGTAGCTTTGTAGTGAGTCTTCAAGTCGGATAGTGTCATTCCTCTGACTTTATTCTTCTCCTTCAATATTGTGCTGGCTCTCCTGGGTCTTTTGCCACTTCATATGAACTTTAGAATCAGTTTGTCTGTATATACAAAATAATTTTGCTAAGATTATGTAAAATCTGTTGATCAAGTTGGTAAGAACTGATGTGTTGACCACATTGAAGCCTCACTGTTTATGAACATAGACTCCATTTACGTGGTTCTTTGATATCGTTCATCAGAATTTTGTAGTTTTCCTCATGTAGCTCATATATTTTATTATATCTTTGCCCAAGTATTTCATTTGAGGGGTGCTGATGTAAATGATAACTGTGTATTTAATTTCATATTCCACTTGTTCTTTGCTGGTGCGTAGGGCAGCAGTTGACTTTTGTATATTAACCTTGTATTCTACAACCTTGCTATATGCAGTTCCAGGGAGTCATTTTCCCCCCGTCAGTTCTTTAGGATTTTTGACAAATGATCATGTCATCTACAAACAAAGGCAGTTTTATTTCTTCCTTCCAATCTGTATTTCTCTTATTTCCTTTTCTTGTTGTGTTAGCTTCCAACACAGTGTTAAAAAGCAGTGAGAGGTGACAGGGGGCATCCTTGTCTTGTTCCTGGTCTTAGTGGGAAAGCTTTGAGCTTCTCACTGGTAAGTGTGATGTTATGAAGTTGACTTTTCTCTCATTCCCCTAAGCCAAACATTTGGAGAGTGGGGGCTTTGCATCTATTTCCTTTAGCCCCCATCCTGACCGTGTTTTAAAAAACAAAAGTGATGTCCGTGAATGAGTGAATAAAATGACTCCAGTGGCACAGTGAACAGCTAAACAGAACTTACTTGCATTATCTCTGGGCAGATACTAAATCAGAGTTAGGCATTGGAGGGTGGTGATTGTCAATAGAGTCTGGAGCCATGAGCTGGTGTTCACATCTGGCTCTGCTGTTTACTTGCTGGGCAACCTTGGGCAAGCAGCTGCACCTCTCAGGACCTCAGCTTTCTCAGATCTGTGAAGTGGGGATAATAATAGGCGCTACTTCATGAGGTGGCTGAGAGGTCTAAATAAGTTGGAATTTTCAAGTGTGTAGCACACAGGCATGTGTGTGAGAATTATTTACTGCTGTTAGGTGTTAGGTGATAGTTTTGACTGGAAGAGTCATTGAGTCTTAGCTTCCAGTGTATGAAGAGACAAGCTTAGTTCCAGAGGAAATGAAGTTTCACTCATGAACCTAAGAACCAGTGATTTCAGAATGGCTGCTTGGCGCTGATGTGTAATTGTAAATCCAGCCCTGATCAGTAAGCTTGCACGGTACAGATATGATTACAACTGGAATTTTTGGAGTCGTGAGGAATTATGTGTTCTTTGTGGGAGAAGCTGAGATAAAGACACAGTCTGGCTGCATCTCCTAAGGACGGTGAGTTCCTTTCCCACGTGCCCCGTTGTTCTAGTCTCAGGGAGCACTGCCATGGGCCCTGTGCAGGATGGGGCAGGGCCATGGTTAAGGACTGAATACTGCACTGTATTCAGCCCTTAATAAAGTACGACCTTGGGCAAGTGGCATAGCCTCTCCAAGCTTCAGCGTCCATCTCTGCAAAATGAAGAAAAAGGTACCGCAACCCAGGCCTGTTAATGAACTGTGAACCAGTAAAGCACCTTGCACACTTTGACACATAGTAAGCGTGCATTAAATGATGGCTGTGATACTGTTACTGTAACTGTTATTGTTACTTTTGTGCTTTAGGTTGCTGCGGAATATGGCTCGTCTGCTGTTCCACACGTCTCTCTTACGCCGGCAGCTCTGTAGCAAACCAGAGCCTATCACTTGCTGTAACTTCAAGAATATAATATTTACTTCGTTAACTTGAATAGAATGAGGATTCATGAATAGGGCTTCGTGTGGAAGCCCTCCCTGTATATGCACATGAAGATAGATAGATAGAGTGAAGACTCACGTGTATGTAGATGGGGAGTTTCTCCTCTGGGCCAAGCGCTGCTGTGAGCCTCAAGTACACAGTGGACCAGATGGACCCAGTCCCTGCTGAAGTGCAAGGTTGGTGGGGGAGACAGACTAGAGGTGAAGAGAGTTTGTCAGAGGTGATCAGTGGTGCTGAGGTAAACCAAAGCAGGATCCTGAGATGTGAGCAGTAGAGGGAGGGGTACTGAGAGACTGGGGTCAGGAAGGTGTCATTTGAATTGCGACTTCAAAGACGTGGGAGGGGTTCATAGGCCCTGAGTTTCCTCCCTGAAGCCTCCGCTTTCTTCCATCCCTAGGAATGTTGAATATAAGGGCCGTGGGGAGCTGACTTTGGCACGTAGGGTTGTGGGGGGACCAGAGGTCTGGCCCCTGCCTCACTCTTACTGACCTTCTCAAGACCCCTACCCAGGGACTCCAGGCCACGAGGAAGAGACCACCCCATGCCTAGGTTCTCTGACTTCCCAGTTAAGAATGTGGTTCATGGAGTTCCAGTCGTGGTGCAGCAGAAACAAATCCAACTAGGAACCATGAGGTTGTGGGTTCGATCCCTGGCCTCGCTCAGTGGGTTAAGGATTCGGCGTTGCCGTGAGCTGTGGTGTAGGTTGCAGACGCGGCTCGGATCCCGTGTTGCTGAGGCTGTGGCGAAGGCCGGCGGCTGTAGCTTCTATTAGACCCCTGGCTTAGGAACCTCCACATACTGTGGGTGCAGCCCTAAAAAAAATGACAAAAGACAAAAAAAAAAAAGAACGTGGTTCACATTTTTTGTCCCAAAGGTGGCCTAGCTGTGCTGTCATGTAAAGCAAAGCCTTGATGCTCTGTGTCCGAAGCCCACTTTCCTCTTCCCCAAAGTAGGGCAGCTGGAAGCTAACTGCCCTGGAGAAGTGCCAGCAAGCAGCCTGGCTGAAGCGAGCCTACTTCTTGGGCATGTGGGGGATTCTTTGTGCCAAAAGCGAAGAAAGTATTAAAGTCTCGGGGTTCAGTGGGAGAGAGCAGGGCAGCAGTGAGGAGCTTGGACTCCGGGTTTCGGCTCTGGTTTCACCACCTGCCAGCTCTGTGACCTTTGGCAAATAAATAACCTATGCCTGGATTTAGCTTTCTCATCTGTGGGATGGGGGCAGTAGTTCCTATGCTTAAAAACTTGCACAGGAGTTCTCGTTGTGACTCAGCAGTAACAAACCCAACTAGTACCCATGAGGATGCAGGTTCGATCCCTGTCCTCGCTCAGTGCTGCAGACCCCGCTTGGATCCTCAATCCCTATGGCTCTGATTCGACCCCTAGCCTGGGAACTTCGATGTGCCATGGGTGTGGCCCTGAAAAAGCAAAAAAACAAAAGAAAAGAAACGCACATGCAGGAAGTACCAGTATTATTATCGTCACCTTCTGATTTGAGATCACAGTGAGGTAAGTTCCCCTTTCTTCTAGTTTCTTGTGGACATTTAAGATACTTGGGTTCGCTCCTGTTTCTACACATCGGCCTAGTTCTTGCCCAGGAGCTCGGCGTCTGGCAGACAGCTAGGCGTGGGTGCCAACAGCACCCCTGATTCTGGGGGACAGGTTACTTGATGCCAAGAAACTAAGTGATAGGATATTTGTCGCCAGAGGTCCAGGACTGTGTGGAGCCTCCACGATGGTGGCTGCTTCCACCTGCCAGGAAGGAAAGACTGCTTCGGCCAGGGCAGTGCTTCTGTGCTTCTCAACCCTGAGGTTGAACTGGTATTGAACTGGGAAAGTGGGGCGGTTGGGAGCTGGACTGTGAAAACCTGCCCAGGCCTCTCCCCGCCCCACCTTCCTGTGTGAAGGGCCTGAGGAGTCTTGCTAAAATGCAGATTCTGGTTCAGCAGGTCTGGGGAGGGGCGAGGGTCTGCGTTTCTAAGGAGCTCCCCTCGCGCATGTTACGCATGGTGGTGCTCCCTGGACTGCAACTTTGAGGACCTCTGAGACCCCCCACTGAATCGCAGTCTGCTTTTTTACGAACACCCTTGGTGGGTCAACATCCTTTACAGCTTGAGAGCCTGGACCCAGGTTTTCTCAGCCTCAGCGCTGCTGACCTTTGGGGTCAGATCATTCTTTTTTTTTTTTTGGTTTACATTTGACTTATTATTAAAGTATAGTTGTTTTACAGAGCTGTGCCAATTCCTGCCATACACCTAAGTGACAGAGGTCATGGCCACTTTGGTTCCGGGCGGGCTCGGGTTTCGTGGGGCCTTCCTAGCGGGATGCAGACGTAGTCTGTAACTCATCACAACCGCTGAGCTGCCCTGGGTGGGCACAGCCAGACTGCGTCTTGGTTTCCACCCACCCGGTGGGGGTCCCGGGGCCTCCCTGAGCCAGCCTTGGAGAAGAGAGTCTTTGGGGTTCCCTGAGGTGTCTGTTGATGTTGCTTAGAGAGGCCCTGTGGGGCACCGACCTGGTCTTTTGTTTGGCCTCGTGTTGTCTGGCTGTGGAGCTCACTTGTTCGCCTAGGGTTTCATATGTTCGGGCCAGGGAGGCGCCTTCCCTTGTGTGTGCCCTGCAAAATTCTAGGGTGGTATTGATTCCCGTTTCTGTCCCTCCACTGCTGCCTCCCCACCTCTTCTTTTTTTTTTTTTTAAATTGAAAAAACTTTTTTATGTTTGCAGAATTCTTGTCTTTTTAGTTTTTTAATTCAGTGAATTTTATTATGTATAGTTGTACAGCCATCATCCAACCCAATTTCTTGTTCTCTTTTTAATTTATTTTTTAATTGAAGTAGAGTTGCTAGACACTGTCATATGTCACAGGTATACAGGACACCGATTCACAATTTTTTAAAAGTTATACTCCATTTTTAGTTATTATAAAATACTGGCTGTATTCCCTGTATTGTATAGTATATCCTTGTGGCTTGTTGTTCTTCTTGTGTTTGTTTTTTTCCTCCCCTCTTCTGGTTGCTGAACTGCCCTTGAAATGTTTCTAGGTCATTTTATACCATGTCTTGATCTCTGCCACCAGATGGATTAGATCTGAATGACGGGGGCAGGGATGGAGGCATCTTTTTTTGGTCTCTTTCAGGCTTGACAGGTGGTTAGTGCTGTTGTTAAGTAGATCCACCACCTCATTCACTCGTTCGTTCATTCACTAAATATCTTTGGTGGAGAGAGGTCTCTTATTTGTCAGGCGCTGCGGTGGGCGCGTGAGGGAGGGCAGCAGTTCAGACCCTCGGGGGCTTCTCTTCACCAAGGACCCTGGTCACCGGCTGAGCATTTATTAGACTCGAGCTCATGCCAAGTCTTGGGCGTCTGGAACACGAGCCTTGCCTTCATGGAGCCTTCTGTTCTGTTCTGGCAGGGCGTGGGGACAAAGAATAAACACGCAAACTGCCGAACAAGCCAAATAATTACAAGTGGACTGTAATTACTGCTGTCTCACAGGTGGTCAGCAGGAACCAAGAAGCCTGCCCCAACTCTAGGCCACTGTGTCCTTTGCCACCAGCAGGCCAGTGGGCTCCTTTGAGAGAGTCTGCCTTTCCCCCCCCCCTTTTTTTTTTTTTAAATGTGGTTGGATGACCTCAGGGTCTTAAAAGCCAGGTGGAAATTTCTGTCCACCCAGCGGGTATGACTCTGTTTAAGTGGGACACTCTTAGTACAGTAGCAAACACTTATGTAGCTCTAAGTTTCAGGCCCTGTTCTAAGTGCTTTTAAATCCCCACAACAACCCTATGACATGGTATTATCATTATCCCCTTTTTTCAGGTGAGAAAACTGGGGCACAGAGAGGGGAGGTAATTAGTCTTAGGTCGCACAGCTAGTAGGGTGGCAAAGCTGGGATTTGAACCCGGGCCATCTGGTGTCAGAGTCCTCGCTCTTAAGCATTCTGTGGACACATCGGGAGGTTGGACAGGCTCAAGATGGCTCACTGGCCAGTCTGTCTAGGGGTATGAGGAAGGCCCTGCCAGTGCAGGAAGGAGCAGTCCCAATTCCTGCCCTTCAGAGAGGAAACAGCGCCCCACGTCCCCAGAACAGAGGCCATGGAGAAAAACCTAAGGGCAGTGCTGGAGAGAGAGCAGCGGCCCTGGCCAAGTCACTGTCATCTTGAAAAGCCCTGGCCTAGCTCCTGGGCCCCACCTGCACCTGAGTTCAGTGGGCTCATTACTGAGAAGGGAGGGCTGTGCAGAGCAGCAGCTTCTGGTATGTGTGTAGCTGCCGAGCTCTATCCTGCCCTTGGAGTTGGCCCAGGCTGCCTGTCACTGTGATGCCCTGTTGCAGGGATGGTGGTCTACCGTGATTTCTTGGAGCTGGAGACGGATTGCTCTTAGGGGCTTGCTGAGAACTGGGTGGAGATTTGGGACCTTTGGAATTTGGCTGTGAGGCTGTGGAGGCTGCACCTGTGTCCCGGGCTATTCTATACTAGCTGTGTGACCTTTTGGACAGGTGATTTCACTTCTCTGAGCTTCAGGCTTTGTTTTTGCAATACATACCTCGCTGAGGTATGTGCATGTGGAGGGCGGAAGCAGTAAGTCACTGAGGTCATCTTATGGAAAGTGTTTAATCCAGAGCCCGGCACCCCAGGAGGGCCCAGTACACAAGAGAGATTATGTTGTGGGAGGCAATGTCACTGAGTGGTTAAAGCAGGGCCCCTGGAACCACCACTCCCAGCTCTGTGGCCTTGGGCCAGTGGCTTTAGCCTCTGTGGAGCTGCATTTCCTCCTCCTAAAATAAGGATCGTGCTAGTCCCCACCTCCTAAGGATGCTGTGAGCACTTGTTGAGTCAATACTAGTGAAGCAGTTAGCACAGGGCCTGGTGCTCACAGCCCCATAAACATTAGGCGTTATGATTAGAATTTCAATTAAAATGTGGGCCTGAGACCTAGAAGCCAGGTAAGGAGAAATCTTACACAGAATAATGTTATGAATGGGTTGGTTTTGGAAAACTTCCAGGAGTTCCAGCTGTGGTTCAGTGGTAACAAACCCGACTCGTATCCATGACGATGCAGGTTCAATCCTTGGTTTTGCTCAGTGGGTTAAGGATCCAGTGTGGCTGTGGCATAGGCCGGCAGCTGCAGCTCCAGTTCCACCCCTAACCTGAGAACCTCCATATGCCACAGGTGCAGCCCTAAAAAGATTTTAAAAAAGAAAAGAAAGAAAACTTCAACTAGACTCAGCCAGCTTCCTTTTAGGCACAAGAGACAGCCACGTGAGGCTGTGTTTGGGTGTATCAGAGTCTCTCTTCCTCCTTTGAGAGGAGAGTTGGCCTCTGGGGACTGAGCTAAAAGGGGACGGTGAGGAAGGCAGGGAGGAGAGGTGCCCTGGGGACTCAGGGAGTTCCACTCAGGTTTCCTGTTGAGCTGGCTGCGTGGCCCATGGCACAGGGTGAGAGAGAGCACAGGGATCAGCCAACCTGGATCCCAGGTGCTTCCAGCTTCGAAGCCTTCGGCGAGTTCCTCAGCATCAGTGTTCAGCTGGCACAGAGCTTGGTCAGTGCTGGCTGTTCTGGGGGCAGCAGGGTAGAGAAGAGGTAAGGGGGTGGGCCCCTGAGTCACCTGGATTCAGCCGTGGCTGTGTCACATCCACGCTGTGGGACCTTGAGTAAGTTACTTAATCCCTTTTGAGCCTCAGTTTCCTCATCCATGAAATGACAGTGACACCTCTTTACAGGGGCCATGTGAGGATCATGAGTTAATCTATCGAAAGTCCATAAGGCATGGGAAAAGTCCTTAGTGCACATTGACTGTCATTATTATTATTACATTATTATTAATCACCCCATCCTGGAGGACAATGTAAGTGAAAAGTATGAACCATAGATCCGTTCCAGGGGACAGAGCCCTGATGAGAGGATTTGGGAGAGATGTTGGCCTCTTGGAGGAATAGTTTAGAGCTAGCATTCAAGCTCTCGTGTTTCTAGAAGGTAAATGAAAGAGAACATGCAAAGAACGCAGGGCAGGGGGATAGGAGTAAGCCAACTAGGAATGATGTCTTATTGCCATAGGGACAGATTTCCCAAGGTCAGATGATTCCACTAGGTAATTTGAGGTGGTGTATGAATAAACACCTTAGATATTTTAATAGTTGTACTTTTATTTGCATGCGTAACAGGAAAAGAATTTCAGTAGCACATCAAACCCAGTATATTCCATGGCTGTTTCTGCTTTGGGTGAGGCAAATGATGGTATGTAAGCCAAAATAAAAGCGGGTACAGTTAAAACTGCAGAGTAAGTCATAGTCTGAGGATATGGCAAAACGGTGCCAGCGTGTCCAGACCCAGGCAGTCAGGACGTGTGCACTAGAAGAAACGGGTCCAAGCTGGGTTTCAACCTTGTTTTTCAGCTGTGGAAAGGCTGAAGCTCCCTCGAGAGGTGGCTGAGATGTTGGGCTTCCTCTGTCCCTCTCCTCCTTGGCCGTATCACACCACAGAAGGCGGGGTTGGGGTTGCCACCTCCGAAGGGGACAGCAGCCCAGGGAGGCGCGGGGCGGGGGGGCGGCGGGTGCTGAAATGTACCAGATGTTTGCAGCTGGAATCTCCTGTGTCACCCTGGGCAAATGACTTTACCTCTCTGTGCCTCAATTTCCATATCTGTACCAGGGAGAAAAGTGTGAGGACACTGCCAGGCACATGGTAGGCATCCGTCAATTTTTTTTTTTTTTTTTTTTGGTTGAGTGCTTGGATGGAAAAGCTGAGTCAGAAGATGCACACAGGTTGTCAAGCCTTTTTGGATTCATATTGCCAAGAGGCCCTGCAGAAAAGCGTTACTCCATCATAGAAGCGAGGTGACCCATTTCCCTACTCTTTCGTCAATGCCGGGTCTCACCTTCTAGGAAATAATTCATTGCTATTTGATCAGTAAAGAAACCAGTTGAATTCTGTGGTCACATAACATGTCTGTGTATTTCAGACCTTCTAACTGATGTAAAGGTGAAACAGCATGATGTCTGGGATTTACTTGAACATATTTTGGGCAGAAGGAAAAGGGGGCGGGGGGGAGGAGGAGGAATAGATAAGGAGTAGATGAAACTGATGGGGCAGAACCTGGAGAATTACTGAATCTCGGTACCCACTGTACTGAGTATATTGGGAGTTCATTGTACCTTTCTCTCTCTCTGCTTTTGTAGAATGTTAACAAAGCCAAAAAAACTAGCGCCCCCACTTGCCCCCGCACCCTAAAGCCTAAAGATTGAGTAGTGGTGAAACATTAATGAACCTCTAGTGCACAAGGCATGTTGGAAGCCCCGGGGCCCAGGCGGTGTCAGAAAAGTGACGGCCTTGCAGCCTCGGTTCCCCAGCCCTTCTCTGCACGGCTGCCCTTTGTGGGGAGACCCTTTTGGCTCAGCATCTGGAAGGACCATAGCTCTCAGACCCCAAGCAGCATGTTCTCCTCTCCTTCCCTGAACCAGGCATCCCAGGGACCTTATCCTGAAATAGCTCTTCCCTTCCCGCCCGGCAGTGGAGACAAATGCCCCAGTGATTAACTCCCGAGAAAACCCCCCTCGGCGGTGGGTCTGGTTTCGCCGTGGGCTTAGGGGGAGTCACGAGCTGCTTTTCTCTGAAGATCTGTGTGATGATGGCAAAAACCTAACTGGCCGATCCTCCACGGTGACTAAATATTGACTCTAGCCCCACTAATCCTCTGAACATGCAAGAACAGTCCTTGCCCATCCCCATCAGGCGGCTGCGGCCCCCAGCCCTTTCTCCAGATTCGCGGGTAAATAGGCACTGCTGGGTGAAGCTAGGGAGGGGCGTTCACGTCCCATCTGGCACTAGGTGGGGTCTCAGCCTGTAGAGCGTGATCCACCCAGGAACTGACCCTTGGTCTCCTCCATAAAGGTCATCATTTAAGAATGTTTCTTAGGCAGCCCAGCAGAGACCCGCATGTGCATGTGGTCAGCTGGAGCTTCCGGCTGTCTCACTTTTGCTGTATTTCAGCAATTTCTCATTTCCTTTAGGAAACGAAATGAGTCTGGAGAGAAGTATGAATAATCATGATGACAGACTTTGGCAATAGGAACATTGGGAAGCTTGCCCTGAAGCTCATAGTTGGTATCGTATTTGCCAGGGGAAAGAGGGCACCTGGGGCCAGATGGCCTGGGTTCAGAATCCCAGCACCACCGCTTTAATGGCCATGCAGCCTGGGGAAAGTCGCTTAACCTCTTTGCCTCAGTTTCCTCATCTATAAAATGATAATCCTACCTGCCTTACAGGACTGTAAGGTTTAAATTAAATACTCGTTGTAACATGTTTAAAAATGGCCTCTTCTCGGGAGTTCCCGTTGTGGCACAGCGGTTAACGAATCCGACTAGGAACCCTGAGGTTGCGGGTTTGATACCTGGCCTTGCTCAGTGGGTTAACGATCTGGCGTTGCTGTGAGCTGTGGTGTAGGTCGCAGACGCAGCTCGGATCCTGCATTGCTATGGCTGCGGCGTAGGCCGACGGCCACAGCTCTGATTATACCCCTAGCCTGGGAACCTCCACATGCCGCGGGTGTGGCCCTAAAATGACAAAAAAAGGCAAAAAAATAAAAATGGCCTCTTCTAAAGTAAGTGCTCAGTTAACACTCGCTGTGGCGATTACTGTATCCTGCTGTTTGTTCCGCTCACACAGACTTAGGATTGAGAACTGCTGGTCTGTAATGGCCATTCAGATGGTTAGCCGAAATCGGAGGATCCCAAGAGAGGAGCATTCTTCCTTCTCCAGACTGTAGTTCGGAGAAATAGACTTAATTTCTCCATTTAAAAGCATCTTGCACTTGATGTTTAAAATCTAGAAAAAGCACAGGTGAAAGACTTTCAGAAGGGGGAAAATCTATGCACTTACTGCTCACACTGGGGAAAAAAAAGACTAGAAGGAAGTGAACTAATGTCTTTACAGTGGTTACTCTTTGGTGGAGAGATTTGGTGGAGATTCTTCTTGACACATTTATTTTCCAAATGTTTTCTATGTATACATAATAAGCATAACCGTTTTCCTAAGGAGGAAGACTCTTTAAAAAGGTAAGGAATCATGTGAGCTGTGGCTTCTGGGGAAGTTCGGTGGATCTCCCCAAAATGCAGCTGCCTAATGTCTGAGAAGCCTGTGTTCCAGCCTTCCTTGATGAGGGGTACTCCAGCCCTATAGAATGTCTATTCAGAAAGGTTTTTTTTTTTGGTGGGGGTGGGGCTGTATCCATAGCATATGAAAGTTCCTGGGCCAGGGATCAAATCTGAGCTGCAGCTACAACCTACGCCATAAATAACTGTGGCACGGCCAGATCCTTAACCCGCTGTACTGCGGGTTAAGAACTCCAGGAAGTTCTTGATGTCAAAGCCAGTTCCTCAACATCCATCCCTCCACCGCTCCAGCCTTGCTCTAGGTTTTTGCACTCTCTCCCATCCTTCTCTTGAGATCAGAGAACTCTAAGGTTTTTGTGGCTCCGACCTTGAGGAGGAGGCTCATTTTTTAAATGGACGAGACAACAGTAAGTGCCTCATTCACAGGGTGTCGTGCCTCTCAGCTCACTGCCATGCACATGCATGTTAACTGAGGTTAGGAATGACAATAAGACTGAGGACAAAGCAGTTGATTTATTTGTTCAGTAAACATCGTTCGAAGGCCTGCTCTGGGCCAGGTACCAGCGAGCAAGGCAGGCACAGTCTCTGCCCCTCCACGGACAGAGAAGACACAAGAAACATGGCAACAGGGCTAAGTCTCAGGCTCTAAATAGACCTTCAGAAGAAGGATAAGATTTTTTTGAGCCATCGAACAGGGCCTTCCTAGGGGCTCCCCAAGGAAGTGAAGTAACATATTCCGGGTGCAAATGGAAAAAATGAACTTGGTGTACATCTCTAGATAAGCCTCACTGCTGAATGCTTCCAGCTGTGGGCAGGGATCTCCAGATGGGCGTTGCTATGGAAGCATCTTCCAGTTGTCACTTCCTGACTGAGTTTATTTCCGAGTTTCCCATACCCATGCCAGTTCCCAGCTGTAGATACAGACGTGGCTGGGGTCCCGTCTTCCTGCTGCCTCATAGCTGCGTGGAGAGCGGATGTGGCTGGAAGCCAGCCGGGAGCCTCCTCCCGCCCGAGTTAGTTGTGGAACCTGCCATGTCGGAGTTTCTCTTGCATCCGGGCTCTCTTTCCTTTGTCCCCCCGTGGGATTGTGCCAGCATGCCCCAGCCTGTGTTTTGAAACTTTAGACCCCAGCTTGTATTTGATGGAGAAATGAGCTCAGGAGGGCTTCCTCCGCCGCCCAGCTACTAGAGAGGTTGAGTCAAATCTCTTTCATTGGGCTCCCCCACCGAGGCTAGACTGACCACCCTCCTGACAGAAACTGGGCTGGCTGTTTGTTCTTTGGGACTGTTTGTGAATAAAGGACTTGATGACCTAAACAAAGGAACAAGCAAACGAGGTGGGGGAGGGGTGTAGCTAATGGCTTTTCTGGGATCCAGGGCTTTCAGCTATCCTTCAGTGCTTTAGAATAATTGTAAATAACTTGTTGAGAATTTGCAATGTGCTAGGTATTCTTTTAATCATTTGTAATCCTTTTAACTCAGTGAAGTGTCTATTTTATCCCTATTTTACAGCTGGGTAAGCTGTGGCAGGGGGCAAGTTGTGTGCCTGCTCCCTTAGAGCTCCTAATGGCCTGCCACTTTAGCAGCTTGGGGGAAAAAAAAGAGGATTTAACCAGAGGGTGCTGGATGGTCCAGAGAACCAAAGCAAAGCTTCAGGAAAGACTGTGTACCAGTTACTTGGTCACAAGTAACAGAAATGCCAGCTCAAGTGGGCATAAACCTTGGGGGAAGGGATTGACACAACCAGAAAGCCCAGAGGTGGGCAGGCTTCTGGGCTGGTTGGCTCAGGACCTCAGGGCTGTCACCAGCAACCTAGTTTCTTTCTGTTCTCCCACTCTCCCCTCTGATGTTCACATCATCCTCAAACCTGGCTCCCTGGGAGGTAGCAGACGCGCGGCCAGCACTGGTCCAGGTTCTTTTGTCTTCTCATCGTTGGCCTCAGAGAGAAAGAGGGTGTCTTGTCTCTCAGCCACAGTACAAAGCTTCAGAGCACCTGCGTAGCACGGGTCATGTGACCCCCACCCCCCATAGCCAGTCACTGTGGCAAGGGGGTGGGGTCACACTAACAGGCTGGTCGCTTCCACCCAAAACCACTCACGGAGAAGGGCAGAACCAGCACTGGGAAGCAGCCAGCCTGTGGATTGGAACCACAACGCAAGTGCCACCATCAGGATTCTCTTCCTCATGGCTCCCCCCATGCTTTGATCGCTTTATCCATTCTCTCATATTCATAGTCCCTCTTTCTGCCTTTCCCTCTGCTGGGTGACAAAGCTGACCATCCACAGACCAAGCTGTACACCATGGCAGCACACTTTACCAAAGGGCCCCGGACAGCCGGGGAAGGGACCCTTGGGCTCATTAACCAGGGCCAGGGAAGGGGCTCTCGACACAGACCCTGTTGACATCAGGTGCTCTTTCTGGGCCAGTCATCCGTAGGCAGGGATGGAGTCACTGTTCCCGCTGTCCCCTCCTAGATGCCCACTGTGTCCTTTTCCCAGGACCTCTTAGCTGGGAGTCATTTAAGCAGGACCCATGAAGACAGCGATTGGGCTGCACTTCTTGACGATAGTGGCATTGAAACCTCACTTTATTCCCAAACCGCTAGAGGCTAAGGGTCCCTTGCGCTTTTCACATCCCCGGAGCAGCCTTCAGGCTGAGCCCACCGTGGCCCCTGCCGGCCACCTGCCCCCAGCCTCATCCTGCAAGTGCGGCTGCACTCTGCCCTCTAGCCACCTGGTCTGCTTTCTGTTCCTTCAATGCATGGCCTTTGTTCCCTGTCCCTGGAGTGCTTCCTCTTCTTCCTCCGCGCCATCCCCGCTTTGCCCCCAGTTCTGGCCTACCCCTGCCACTCCTCTCTCAGATCTCCCCGAAACATCACCACAGGGGGCCTGCCCTGACCGCACACCCCACCCTTCTTCCCTGAACTGCTCAGTTTAGGGCCGTTTATCCTCTCAGTGATGTCAGCTCCATAAAGGCAGGGACCACATCTGTTTTATAGAAGGCGTAACCTCTTCCTACCAAGGTACGCAAGTTTTGCTGAAGGGATAAATGAGGCGATAATAGTAACGGAATTAACAGTTGCTGTCTTTTGAGTGGCTGATTCCTAATAGGCGCTGCGCTAATAAGCACCTTTACCTACAGCACCTTTAAATGGTTACTCCTGTTTAGCCGAATATAACAATGGTGAGAGCCAGTTATTGAGCCTTGGGCATCAGCCACTGTCCTGGGTTCCTTGCCTGTGTTATCTCATTGGATCCTTACGAGAGCCCCTGGAGGCCAGCATTGAGGAAAATGGCACTCAGGGGCCTGGCCCAGATCACTCAGCTAGGAAGCGGCAGAGTGGGGATGCCAGCCCAGACCACGTCCTTGCTGCCCTGAATCCCTGCCTTGGTGGCGACACAGTCACCCTGGAGAGCTTGAGTCATTTGACCAAGGCCATTTGACCAAGGCCACACAGGTAGCGGGTAGTAAGAGCCAACTGTTTACCCATCAGCCATTTTTGGTGGGTCCGGGTTACACACCAGCTTGCTGTGTGTACATATGTAGGAAAAGCACACTTTGACTGTGCGTCTGTTTTACTCACACACTCTACTGCGACACTCTTCACTTCTGACACCAGATGTGCGGGGTTTTCGTATCAAGCGAATCGCTCGATTCTGACCCTATATGGAGAGCCTCAGCTCCCACAGTGAGCCCTACAAGGTGTCCCCCACCCCAGCTTGTGCTTCTGACCCCCCAGCTATACATCGGAAGTTCCCACGACTCCCTCTCTCGGGTTCAGCTCATCTGCTACAGCAGCTCACAGAAGTCAGGGAAAACATGTGCTTACTAGCTGGCCGGTTTGTTAGCAAGGACATTTCTCAGGAACAGGCAGAGGAAGCTGCATGGGGCGAGGACGCCACTCTCTCTGCGCCTCCGTGTGTCCGCCAAGGGACGTTGTTTGACTTCAGGGGAGTGTTGCTTATTATTTCTTCAGTGTTTCCGTTACAATAATTTTGCTAGCATCTTTTAGGGCTTGCACTGTGCCAGGCATTTTGCCAGTCACTTGATCCCCTTTACCTCATTTAACCCTCCCAACAGGCCTGTTCAAGGGTGGAAATTAGCCCCCTCCCCTTGACTGATAAGTAATCTTGGATTCAGAAAGATCGTGGGTCACCCAGCTGCTCGGGGGCAGAGCTGGGATTTGATTCTGGCTCTAGACGAGCACCGAGAAGACCGTCTCCCGGCCACGTAACCTTCCTGCGTCCCCATCTGCTGTTGGGATTCTTCCAGTGGCCGGCGGAGGAGGATCAGCTTTTCCTCTATGTAATGTGGATTGTTAATCGTGTTGCAAAGCCCGTCGGCCAGCACGAGGCCATGCTGGAGGAAGTGGGTGGAAAACCTTCTGCTTTATTTCTCATAGGCGTTTACTGTGCAAATGACCGCGCTTCTGTTTCTCTTCAAGACTGGTTCCCATCTTGGGCAGGAGAGAGTGTTAGGTAGCAGCCAGAGGAACCCTACTATCACCCAGTCAGGTCTGTCCCTCCTCTGCTAAGAACGTGCCATGGCTCCCTGGTACTCAGAGTAAAAGCCCAAGTCCTCACCGTCCCCAGCCAGGCCCCACACGATCTGCCCCCTTCACCTGTGACTTCATCTCCTCCTCCTCCTCCCCTCACTTGCCCTGTCCCTCACGTGGGGCCCTCCCCGTGCTCCGCAGACAGCAGGGTAATGTGCTTGCCTCAGGACCCTTGCCCTGGCCCTTCCTGCTGCAAGGAAGACTCTCCTCTCATACCCACGCGATTCACTCCTTCATGTCCTTTAAGCCTTTGTTCGTTCCTTGTCTTCTCGGGGAGGTCCCCATCTCTCTTCTCTGTTTTTCTCTGTAACACTTATCTAACATGTTATATATTTTACTTTGTTTGCTCTTCAGCTTCCCCACTAGAATCATCCGCTCCAATGTCCTGTTCACCTGAATCCCTGTTGCCTAGAAGAGTGCCCGGCACCAGATAGATACTCAGTTCTTGAAAGAATGAATGGGCTGTCAGTGCAGAATGATCTGACCTGGGAGTTCCCGTCGTGGCTCAGTGGTTAACAAAGCCAACTAGGAACCATGTGGTTGCGGGTTTGATCCCTGGCCTTGCTCAGTGGGTTGAGGATCCGGCGTTGTCGTGAGTTGTGGTGTAGGTTGCAGATGTGGCTTGGATCCCGCGTTGCTGTGGCTGTGGCGAAGGCCGGCAGCTACAGCTCCTATTCAATCCCTAGCCTGGGAACCTCCATATGCCACGGGTGCGGCCCTAAAAAGACAAAAAAAAAAAAAAAGGGCATGGTCTAACCCTGTCATTTTGGTGCTGGGGGAGAAAATGCGGAGGGGGGTGTTGGTTTTGCTCAGCAAGCCTCAGTGAGACCCTCCCATGTGCCAGGCTGCAGCTCTGGGTTCCAGACACCAAGGTGAGTGAGCTCTGGTTCTGCAGGCAGATTTAAGCCCTGGAAGAAGTGTGCATCTGCTGGCGACAGCCCAGATCCCACCGCTGTGGCTTAACTTTGAGGGAGACTGTGAGAGCTAGTTCCCAGCCTTTGTAATGTTTTACCATGAAAGGCTGGCCTGGCCTCCCACGAAGGATCGTAAATGGGAAATTCCCAAGTCATAGGAAAGATTATGGGCAGCCAAAATGTTTGAATTCTTTAAACTTTTTTTTTCCTTTTTGTTTCTTTTCCTTCTTTTTACTGCCGCACCTGCAGCATATGGAAGTTCCCAAGGCTAGGGGTTGAATTGGAGCTACCGCTGCCAGCCTACACCACAGCCGCAGCAACAGCAGCATGGGATCCGAGCCTCGTCTGTGACCTACACCGCAGCTTGCAGCAATGCCAGATCCTTAACCCAGTGAGTGAGGCCAGGGATCAAACTCACCCCTCACAGATACTATGTTGGGTACTTAACCCACTGAGCCACAACAGGAACTCCTAATTCTTTAAACTTTTTACTAAACTATCATATACATGCAGAAAAAGACAAGGGCACCTATTAAAAGTGTATGTCGCTAGAAGAGCTTTAGCAAGCAACAATTCATGTAAAAAGAATATTTCTAGGCCCCAGAAGTCTTTCCTACTCTCTCCTAGTCACTTTCCCTTCCGAGTAAAACCATGCTCTCGATGTCTCACCTCTGACTTTGAACTTTGTGCAAATACAGTCGTACTTTATGTAGATGCTGCTTTGCGTCTGGCCGTCCTGTTCAACATCGCAGATGTGCAATGTCCATGTCATTGCCGGTAGTTAGGTTTCATGCCTACTCACTATGTGTACAGCCTCAAGGAGCCCTAACTGGTAGGTCTGGGGGTTAGCAAGGGCAAATATGCAGAGGCCCTTGGGTAGCAAGAAGCTTGGAAAGGAAGAAAAGGCCGCTGCGGTGGGAGCATATGAGCGAGGAGTAAAGCAGAAGGAGACGTCCTGGAGGTGCTGAAGAATTTCAAGCAGGAAAGCCGTCTGATGGGATCATGCCTATTTAATTCCATCCCTCTGGCTGCGTGTAGAGAGTAGAATCTAGGAAGACAAGAGTGGACTCAGGGAGACCAGCTGGGCATGTGATGGAGTGGTCCAGCTGAAAGGTGGTGCTGGCAGCTTGGCCTGGGAAGGCGGAGAAAGGAGACGGATGCAGCATGTATTTTGCAGATCCCAGCAGCTGCACTTGCTAATAGACTTGCCGCGGAGGCTGAGGGAAGGAGAGGCATCAGGGATTCCGTTGTGTATCTGCATCACAGTTTGTTGGCCCGTCCCTGCTGCTGGACACTCAGGCCATCTCCCACTTGCCCTTCTTACAGAGGCTGCTCCAGCCAGCACCCAAAGGTACACTCCTCAATCGAGGGCAAGGGCATTCCAGGTTGAGCGAAGCCCTTGAGCTCAGGTTGGGTCTCCCGTGCATCTGGCTGGGCTCTGGCTGAGTGGGGCTGCGGAACGCTAGGGAGCACGTGACCTGAATCCCGCCGCTGCATCATATGGACTTGCTGCCGCTCTTTGAGATGTTTTTCCATACTCTTCCATCCCCACCTTGCCCTGAGTTGCTTTCTCATCTGGCCCCTCCAGTCCCCTCCCACTGCAAGCTGGTCCAGAGCTCCAGCGAGCGTGACTGCAGCGGGTGTGTTAACAGTGGGGTTGCTGCTGGGCTTGGGGCTCTTGCTCATGGTGCTGGGGTCAGCTGTGTCCTGTCATGTCACAGTGGGGTTTAAAAGCAGGGGCTGGTGAGGCCTTTGGTTCTGGGCCAGCCCTGGAGGCTGACTGGCCTGCAAGAGGCGAACAAGAAGGCCTCTTGTCTGGACTCGTTCCTTCCGTGTTCTTCATCCCGGCCTTGTTCTCGAGAACGCAGGGGCCCTGGGTGGCAGCAGCTGCTACAGGCCTCCCTCGCCCTTTCTCAGAGGCTTTGGGTGTTTGGGGGACTCTGGGCTGCTCAGCTAGCGAGGCAGCTCAGCCAGCAGGAGTGTAAACAGCGTGACCTGCAGGCACGTGAGGAGAGCGCCCTGCTTCTGTCTCTCTGCCACCGGGGCCCTCAGGTCCCTGAAGGCCTGGCTCCCGCCCTGGCTTGGGTTTCTTTCTTGTGCTGCCGGGAGGTGCCGGCCAGGCTGACTTCTCAAATATGGCATCTCTGAGAGTTTGCTCTCTGCCTGCCCGAGGGCTGTAGAATTGCAGGAACTGTGGATGTCGTAGCAGGTGTGATCTGACATTTGAGCTTGTACTAGGTCAAAAAAGGGGACAGCCTTGAAGGGGACAATATAGGGCATTAATGAGCTCAACTAAGTATTCTCCCAGCTTGCTGGAGGACATGTGAATCACTGCAGTCTTTTTAGAAGACAGCCTAAAAAAAGGCAATCTTATTTATTTTTGAATGAGCAGGACACGCACGTGATAAAGCATTCAGATGACACACAAAAAAGTACAGTGAAAAGTCAGTCTCCCTCCCGTCTATTGTCTCCCCGTTGCCCTCCCGCGAGGACACCCATTTCAGCTGTATTCTTCCAGAGATACTCAATACAGAATCAAGCATGTGTTACGGGTATAGGTCTCTCCTTTGATCTCAGAAGCCATTCTGTAATGTAACTACAGAATACTTCATAAATAGTTTTTGATGCAAAATACCGCACCTGAGAATCTGTTTTACAGAAGAGGTGGCTCCAGGACAAACAGTTGTTTATCGCTCATTGTTTGCAGTGGCAAAACCAAAACCAAACCCTGGAAATAAAGTGAATGCCTATTTTTCAGGGAATAATTGAGTAAAATAATGGCATCTCCACACTGTGGAGTATCAGGTGCTAAAGAGGGGATACAAGGAGTCTTTGCAGCGCCAGAACGCGGTTTCAGTCCCTGGGTCTGCACAGTGGGTTGAAGGATCCAGCGTTGCTGCAGCTGCAGTGTAGGTCAAAGCTGTGGCTTGTAACTGATCTCTGGCCTAGGAATTGCATGTGCCATGGAGCAGCCAAAAAGTGGGGGGAGAGCGGGTACGAGTGCTGCAAGTTGATTTCAAGGCATTTCTACGGTGCAGTTAAGGGAAAGTGAGATTCTGAGAATTAAGTATGATCTGATCCTCTTTATGTGTGATCAAGCAACAAAGGTCTGTGCCTCTGTTGTGTTTGAGGGGTGGGTATTGTGCCATTTTTTCCTCCGTAGCCTGCTTATTTAGCCCAACACTCTGTCTGGGAGACTTTGCAGTATGCTGTTTGTCAAAACCAACTCCACACTGTTGGTGGACATTAGAAGCCCCCTTGGGAGAGCCCCTGGCACAGGTGTCGCTGGTGCTCCCCTGGAGAGCCTGGCAGTGGGAGAGGCTAATGTTGTGGGCCATGGTGGGAAGTCACTTCTAACTGACCGTGACAAGCAGTTTGACCTACTTCCTAGGCATCCGATAGAATGAAACAAGCACAGAGTTTGGTCAGCCGTGGGAAGCACGCAGCGCCTCCAAAAGCCTGCACGTTGTGAGACTAATGTGGAGGAATTCCGGAAACACTGAAGTCGAGGCATCAGGTCCCTGGCTGTGATCCATGAAGCATCACAGGGCAGACAGCAGAGCAGCCCCTTAGCTCGCGTCCACCCCAGCCTACGCCACAGAGCTACCCCGTGGGGTGCTTCTCGTCCCTCCCCTTAGAACGGACGAGCCCCATTGCTGGGCGTAGTGGACTTGGAAGGAAAGCTTGGGGTGGGCCCATCTCCGCAGGGCCACTCCAGGTGGCCCTGGAGTCGTTCTCTGTGAGACCCTCCCTCCCTTCCCCTTTCCTGCTCCGAGTCCCAGGAGAAGGGTGCTTTCCTCCAGGGTTCTGGTGCTGCCCTCAGTACGGATGTGGCTGTCAGTGGGTGGGGGATCATGACCCCTTTGGGTCATAACTTGTCTCCTGCAGGGGCTGTTCTCAAATTGAGGCTTCCCCCCTTGACTAGGCCACATTTATTCACGGTGACTTTTCCCCCCCGCTCTCAACTCTGTCCCTTCCCCTTCCACCACCACCCAAGAGAAAGAGCGCACTTCCTGTCTCTGGAGCAGCATCTCTTCCTGTTTCCTCTCCTGCTGGTCCTTCACTGGCTCATCTCTTCCTCTGACCCCGTCAGAGGAGGGACCTGGTTGTTACTGACTTCGAGGCTTCATCTTGCTTAGGGTTGGTGTATATTTATAAAAGGGTATTCTCAGGTTTCTGGTTTGGGTAGTTGGTGGTGTCTAGTGGTCCGCTATCTACCAGCGGATGGGAGGGAGATGATACAGGTGAGGATGCTATGCACATATGTGTGTGTGTGTGTGTGTGTGTGTGTGTGTGTGTGTGTGTGTGTGTGTCTATGCACCTGGTTATGGAGAGAGAAAGAATTCGTATCTTTATTGTGTAGGCAAAAACATGCCAGTGACTGTTCATTTATTAAATTCATACAGCAGGCGTTTGGCGATCTGTTCTTATTGTGCTGTGCACAGTGTGAATCTGACAGAAAACCACTTTGGAAAAATCAAGAGACCGTGTGAAGATCACTCTCGAATCTGCCTTTTCTGCCTCGCCCCCCATGCCTAGTCCGTCAGCCCGTCTGTCCTTGGCCCGAAACAGATCTTCACCAGCCGGCTCCTTTCCCTTTCACCGCCCTCAGCCCACTCCCAGCCACCACCATCTCTCCTTGGCTGTCACAGCCGTCACTTCGCTGTTCTCCCTGCTTCTTTTCAACCCCAGCAATCTGTATGCAACAGTCAGAGGGGTCTTTCCAAAATGTCAGTCAGAATGCACCATGCTCCTCCTCCCTGTCATGCTTAGAATACAGGGC
The DNA here is from genome assembly GCA_004024745.2 of Catagonus wagneri. Lineage (NCBI taxonomy): Eukaryota > Metazoa > Chordata > Mammalia > Artiodactyla > Tayassuidae > Catagonus > Catagonus wagneri. Next base: position 1,382,828 of record PVHT020000178.1, on the reverse strand, counting down.
ATATGGCCGCCGGGGGCTCAGGCAGCCCCCAGCTCCTCCGCGCCTCCTGGCACCCCCCACCCCACCCCACAGCGAGCTAGGCACGCGGGCCTCCTGTGAGTTTCTTTAACAGATCCCTCCGTCCTCCTCCATCTCCTGGAATATTCTTTCTTTTTTTTTAACTCTCATTGAAGACTTTATTACCAATCCAGTAATTCAATCTGGGCAGCCCTTCGAGTGGCTTAATTGAGACAGAAGTCACATACCATAAAATTCTCCCTTTTAAAGTGTTCAATTCAGTGGTTTTTAGTGCATTCATAAGGTTGTACAGCCATCACCAGTATCTAATTCTAGTACATTTTCGTCAGCCCAGAAAGACACCCTGTACCCATCAGCCGTTGCTCTCCTTCTGTGTCACTTCCTCCCAGCCCCTAGCAGCCACTCATCTACTTTCCGTCTCTCTGGATTGGCCGGTTCTGGACATTTCCTATAAATGGAATCATGTAATTCATGGTCTTCGGTGACTGGCTTCTTTCACTCGGCATCATGTTTTCGGGATTCATCCATGGAGTATGTGACTCAACACTTAATTCCCTTTTTTTTTCCCTCTTTTGGCTGCCCCAGGGCATATGGAGTTCCTGGGCCAGGGATCAAATCTGAGCCTCAGTTACAACCCACGCCACAGTTGCAGTAAAACCAAATCCTTTAACCCACTGTGCTGGACGGGGATCAAACATGCATCCTGGCACAACAGAGACACTGCCTATGCCATTGCGCCACAAGGAGAACTCCAGTACTTCATTTTTCTCTTTGATACCTGAATAATATTCCATTGTATGGATGTGCTGTGTGTTCTTTTATCCATTCTTCAGTTGATGGACATTCTGGGATATTCTTACTCCCATTCTTCACATGGCCTTCTTCTCCTTTCTCTTTAGTTCTGGGCTGAAACTCACTCTGGTTTCCTCCTTGGTACTTCTTAGCATTTGTACTTGTATGTATGTTTACCTGTCTGTCTTCTGTCCCCTGTTCTGGATGGCAGGCTTGTAAGGGCAGGGACTGTCTCTGCCTTTGGTCTAGCACCCAGACTCTCACAGTGCTCGGCGTAGGGTTGTGCTCACTAGTTGCCGGATGAATGACTCAGTATAGCTCATTTAGTTCTCATTTTACCTCCTAAGGCAACGTGGTTATAAGCCTCTTCTCTGGGCAATTCTGTATCTAGCTTTCTACCTGCTGTTGAGAAGAGAGCAAGGGTCCTAAAGCACGAGGATCTTTTAAATAGCAGGTTGCACAAGGATTTCTCTGGCGTAGAACACTGTCCCATCAGTCATTGGCTGGGTAAGACCACAGTATCGTTTGAAAGTGTATGTGGCTGCCAGTGACAGACACCAGAAATAAAAATTGTGTAGGAGTTCCCGTCATGGCTCAATGGTTAACAAATCCGACTAGGAACCATGAGGTTGCAGGTTTGATCCCTGGCCTCACTCAGTGGGTTAAGGATTCGGCGTTGCCGTGAGCTGTTGTGTAGGTTGCAGACGCGGCTCGGATCCTGTGTTGCTGTGGCTGTGTAGGCCAGCGGCTATAGCTCCTAGCCTGGAAACCTCCATATGCCGGGTGTGGCCCTAGAAAAGGCAAAAAGACCAAAAAAAAAAAAAAAGAAAGAAATCACAATGGTGTAAACTCAACAGAAAATGGTTTCTCTTGTGAGTCAAATGTCCTGAGATCTGCAGTCTGGGGCTGGGGAGGTAAGAGCCTTCTACCTTTCTGCTTAACCATCCCTAGCCCAAAGCTTTCATCCTTTAGGTGGCTTTTCATGGCCCACTGTGACTGCTGGAGGCAAGCCGGTGAGTCTGCAGTCCAGGTGGGAATCGGCCTGGGGAATGGGCACAGAAGTGTAGTCCAGCTCTTTGTTCCTGGTGAGGAATCTTCCTGAAGCCTCACAGCTACCTCTGCCGACATCTTGTTGACCCCTCGTAGCTGCAGGGGCGGCTGGGAGATGTAGTCTGAGAAGAAAGGAAGAATGGCTGCCGGCTGGGCGGAGCACCAGCAGGTTCCTTTCCTGCTCCGGTACCCTGAGCCGTGGCAGCGGCTTCTGCCCATTGGCCTAGACCTTCTAGCCTCTTGCCTTCCCTAAGTGGCCAGAATCAGAGCAGTGCCTTTCTCTGTCTCGGTGACCAGAGGGTGAGATTTTTGAAGCCTTTCAAAGGCCTTCAATTCAAAGAACTAACCACGTCCCCTGCAATAAGAATAATGGCAGCTCACCTTTATCGAACCCTTAACACACGGTAAGTCCTGCTTACCATAAACACTTTTCATGGAGTAATTTACTTCATCCTCATCTCTGTTACAGTTGAGGAAACTGAGACACAGAGATTAAATAACCCTAGACATTCTTGCTGTTGATAACGTTCCCCCCCCCCTTCTTCCCTTTCAATATATATAATGAATAAGAGGATTAAAAATAAAGCCTGACCCATTTTGGTAGATTGACCAGGGTTCTGTCTCCCGTCTGATGAGCTGAGGCCCAGAGAATACTCTGTGGAAAAGCGCTTGGCAGTTGAAACCACACGAACAAGCGGTTTGTAGAGGAGTGCAGGAAGGGGCTTAACTCTTGGCACATCCAGCAAATGCCTGGTGACAGGAAGAAAAAGGATCCACAAGCTCTGCAGGATTTCCCCGGCCCAGGAGCCCGTGGCCAGCAGACCACAAAGCAGTTGTACCAGTGAGCTGGGCTTGGCCTTTAAAACATGGTCTCCCTGGTGGCTCTTTGAGGTCTGTGGGGAGAAAGAAGGCTGTTCCCAATTCAGGTCCTCTGAGAATTAATTCAGGTACCACGTCATCTTCCTGGACACCTCTGATCAGCCAGGCTTGGAAATCTTTGATTCCTCAAGTTCACCTCTTAGTTGAATGTTTTTGAGGCACTTTCAGGTCCCTGTTAGTGGCTGTTTGCAAACTCCAGGGTGACGGCACAGCATGTGGCCACTGCAGCCTGGCTGAGGCCGGTGTTTCGGTTAGGAACGCCTTTGGCTGCAAGTATCAGACTACACAGGTGGCACTGTCACTTCACATCAGAGATCGTTTGCGTCTTACAGCATTTGGAGGGAGGGCATGTGGCTCAGTGTCTTGGCAGAGACCACGCCGGTGTTTCTGTGACTCTCTTGCCCCCTCATGGCCGCAAAATGGCTGTTGTGCCACCTTCCCCAGGGCCTGGGGCATCCCGAGGGTTCAGCCGGTCTATTCAGGGTAGTGTTCTGGGGACAAGAGGGACTCTCTGAGAGCCAGGCATCACGTCCACATTCCAGGCTGGGAGCAGACAGGCCGGCAAAGGGGCAGAGGACTGTGTTTTTTGAGTCTGACTCTTTTGTGAGGAAAGCAGACACTTGCCCAGAGTCCCTGAATTCGCTTACCCCAAGATGAAGCTATGCTCCTATGTTATCTTCTGGACGCACTTGTATTTATTTCCCTTTTGCATCTGGGGCTTGGCTCCATCTGAAAACAATGTCTGAATGTGGAATGAAATGGGGTTCATAGCTGAGCCTTTGCTCTTAACTCTGTGTTTGGAAAGTGGCACTGTTGGCAGTTCTGGAGCCAGACCCGCTGGGTTCACATCCTTCTTGGCTGTGTGATCTTGGGCAGGCTACTTCTCTGTGTGTCCGTTTTCTGGTTAAAAATGGGGATGCTGGTAGACCCAACTTCACAGGGTTGTTTGGATGGTTAAATGACTTGATAGTTAACTTGAAAATAGCACCTGGCATGTAGCAAAGTCAAAGCCAAAACCTCATGCTTCAAGCCGGAATGAGAATTTGCAAGACCACGCGGGTCTGGGAACTGGGTAGGGGAATGAAGCATGTCACCAAGGTCGCTTCTCTTTCTCTTTACGAGAAATCACCAGGCTGCTCTCTCAAAATGTACATTCCAGCGTACACCGTCACCTTCAGTGAGTTCCCTTTATTCCACAACCTCAGACATTTCGGCTAATCTGCTGTGCATGAAACGGTCACACATTGCTGCTTGCCCTGAGCGGTTCCGGCAGAGGTCTGCCGTGTGCCTCTGTTCTGCAGGGTTACTTGGGCCGGGATGGAGGCAGGATGGCCATCAGACCCCCGGTCCTGTGAAGTCCTTAGAGCTCGTGTTCTGAGCCCAGTACCACGATGCTTATCTTCCTGGGGGGGTAGGGCTGAGGAGAGGACAGAGGATGAGGGCGTGACACCCTCGAAGGCAGCGATCCAGCCTTAGTCAGGTTTATGGGCTGAATCGAATCCACCATGAAAGACCCAGGGCTGACTCGTTAGCATATGTTATTAATAGAATGTAGGTTGTAAGAGAAAACATGATTAATTACAAGATGATCCCAGCGGCTGTCATACAGGATAGCAGTCGAGGGCCTAGATTTTCCCAAGGCAAGGTCCTTTCTTCGCAAAGCAGCTCTCCTTTGTTGGCAGCTGGGTAGAGGCAGTTAAATGAATGGAGATTTTCCTAAATCACTGTTTCAAAGACAGGGTGGGAATGGCTATAATGGGAATCTTCTCTCAATGAGGGATGCTTGAACCACTTTATTAATAGGTGAGTAGGTCCCTGATGCCCCAGTGTGAAGCTCTGGTGAAGTCTGGAAAGGAGAATGCAGCTTTGTAGCAGGAGGCCCTGGAGGACTGGACTCCCCTTCACCTCAAATCCCAATGCCTAGATCAGCCATTTTCACAACTGGCCGCCCCATCACCACTTGATCAGGAGGGGTGTATGTGGCCAGACCCCCTTAGAGGTCGGGTGCCGCATGTCATGTTGCAAGACAGAAAGCAGAGGAGAAAGCTGCCATCTCTGGGCACGGGGAGAAAAAAGAGCTAGTAGGCCTGGTCCCAGGCTTTGGAGCTACTAATCCTGCCACTGGAAAAGCGGGTGCCAGCAACAGTCACCGCTTCTGACCAGATTAGTCACTCCTTCCTTACTCAGTCTTCGTGGAGAGGGGCGAGTGGATGATTTGTTTCTTTGTGAGTGGAGATGGAAATATGAGGGGAGAAGTGCAGGAACAGAAAGGCCCCAGTGCACAGGCTGCCTTGGGGTCCAGAGAGCAGCGCCCTGGCTGGCCGGCTGGCCCTGCAGAAGCACCTGGCCTGGAGCGCTGGGGGTGATGCCAGCGTCACAGGATTTCAGCGAGGATCAAAACCAAGGTCATTAACATGTAAATACTTTGAAATGTGATATAAAAGATTGGTTTTCAGGCTTTTGATTTCAGAGTAATGGAACTTTTGTCAGACACTTCCCTGAAAGCCCATTTTAAAAAAACAGAAAAAAGTGGAGTTCCCGTTGTCACTTAGCAGGTTGTGAACCTGACTGGTATCCATGAGGATGCGGGTTCGATCCCTGGCCCCGCTCAGTGGGTTAAGGATCTGGCATTGCTGTGAGCTGTGGAGTAGGTCGTAGACAGCAGCTGCAGCTCCAATTTGACCCCTTCTGGGAACTTCCGTATGCCGCAGGCGTGGACCTGTAAAGAAAAACAAACAAACAAAAAAAACAGAAAAAAAGTGGAGCTGCTTTGGAGTTCTTGTTGTGGCTCAGTGGTTAATGAATCCAACTAGGAACCAAGAGGTTGCTGGTTCGATCCCTGGCATCGCTAAGTGGGTTACGGATCCGGCATCGCCGTGAGCTGTGGTGTAGGTTGCAGACGTGGCTTGGATCCCGCGTTGCTGTGGCTGTGGCATCGGCCGGAACCTCCATATGCCACGATATGGCTGATCCATATGCGGCCCTGGAAGAAAAAAGACCAAAAAAAAAAAAGTGGAGCTGCTGTAGGTGAATGGGGGTGTGGAGGCCTGGAGCCTCACCCGCTGCCTCCCCTTTACCCCTTGCAGTCTCCCCAAGGGCCACACATCAGGGATGTTCACTGTGAAACCTCCTGGGGCCTAGGGAGGCCTGGTTCCGCCTCCAATGGCCCTGGGCCCTGAGCAAATCATCTCGGTATCCTGGACCTCAGTTTTCTTATCCATTAAGTGGGCAGATCAGACTAATTTGAGTTCTTCACCCAGTTCCTGTGGATAGAGGCTTCAGAGGTCTTTGACATCCTTGAAATAGTTGTGTGTGTGTGTGTGTTTCCTGAAGAGACATGACATGACATGGCATAGTTTTGTTTTGTTTTGGCTTTTTGGGTTTTTTTTTTTTTGGTCTTTTTGCCTTTTTCTAAGGCTGCACTCGTGGCATATGGAGGTTCCCAGGCTAGGGGTCCAATTGGAGCTGTAGCCACCGGCCTACACCGGAGCTACAGCAACGCAGGATCCAAGCCGCATCTGCAACCTACACCACAGCTCACGGCAACGCCGGATCCTTAGCCCACTGAACAAGGCCAGGGATCGAACCCTCAGCCTCATGGTTCCTAGTCGGATTCATTAACCACTGAGCCACGACGGGAACTCCCCGACATAGTTTTGTTTTGTCAGCTTCTTAGAAAGATTATGTTCGCTCGTACATGAAGGAGCACTCTATTGATTTCTGAGTTCCTTTCCAGTTCTGTTGGTCGGTTGTTTCTGATGTAAATGACAGTATCTCCCCAGCTCAAACTGGCTTAAACTGCAAAGGGAAGTTAATGGCTTCGGAACCTGAAAACCCCAGAGCTGGCCTGTCTGGAGTCTCCGCTCAGGTATCCTTGTCACGAATCCACCCTTCACTTCTGGGTTCTGCTTCTCTCATCTCCAACTTTATTCTTAGGTGTCCGTCCCCATCCTCAGGTGGCAAAGAAGCCTTCAACAGACCTGCCTTACATCACATGCCTTTCCCAGTAACCCAGCAACATTTCCAGGGCTGACTCTGATTGGCTTTGTTTAAAATCATGTGTCTCTCCCAGAGCCAATCACTGTGGCCGAGGGGAGAAACCATCACCCTAGGAGTCAGGCCAGGATACCCCCTCACCCACAGGTTCTTTCTTCTAAGCCTCTGTTTCTTGGTATAAAACCTGGGGAGCAAGGTGTGCAGCTCCGTGACTATAACCTGTGTGACGGATGGGCCAGGGCTGTTGCTCTGGTGGGCACTGGGATTGCTGAGGCAACTCCAGGACCTTCCTCCTTTCCCAGGTGGGGCTCTGGGATGTCTGGGGTCCTGGCTGAATTTCTGGCCCTATATCCTGCCTTTGCTGCCATTTCCACAGTCCCTCACTCAGCAACTTCTCTGCCGTGGCCCCAGGGTTTCAGGGGCCCCAGTCTGACGGATATCATGGTTTCCTCCACTTGGCAGGAAGTAGAACACAGCTCGGAGAGACTCAGCACTGCATGTCACTGCTGATGTGCCTTTAAAGAAAGCCGTATACATTGCTCTAGAGAAAGAAGAGGTGGGGGAATGAGAGTGGCAGGAAAGCAATATCTGATGCAGTTTAAAATGCATTGAGTACAATTTATCAGGAGCTTTATTTGCATTGTGCGGGCTTCCTGATCATCCCAGGAAGTTTTTTAATGGGAAGTGTGGTGATAAAGGAAAATGTTCTGGGTACTTCTGGTACCCTCCTGCACTGCTGAGTGTCTTGAAAACCAAAATTGTTAGTGTTTCATAGATCAGCTTTAGGGATAGCAACTACCCAAGAGGCTACTTCTGAGTTTTTAAAAAGTGTCTGTTTTTCTGAATTTGCTGATTCCACATATAGTATCTGTTTCTAATTTTTTTTTCGTCTTTTTTTTTTTTTTTGCCTTATCTAGGACTGCACCCGCGGCATATAAAGGTTCCCAGGCTAGGGATCTAACAGGAGCTGTAGCTGCTGGCCTTCGCCACAGCCACAGCAACGCGGGATCTGAGCTGCGTCTGCAACCTACACCCCAGCTCACGGCAACGCCAGATCCTTAACCCACTGAGCAAGGCCAGGGATTGAACCCACAACCTCATGGTTCTTAGTCGGATTCGTTAACCACTGAGCCACGACGGGAACTCCTCTGTTACTAATTTTATTTTGTGCTTCCCCGAGTAGCTTGGTGGTAAGCTATAGGAATTGTCAAAAAAACAGCACTCACTTCTTAAACCCTTCTGTGTTAGTTGAGTGTCATTCATTTGGTTGTGTAAAGAAATAGAAATTAGCCTGCCTAAGTATAAAAGGAAATGTTTGAACTCACAGCCTGGGACATTCTATGTGTAGTGGCTTCCGGTGTGGCTGGATCCGGGGCCTCACATGAGGATGCTAGGACGCTATTCTCCTCCATCTCCTGGTTCTACAACCCTTTGTTGGTTTTACTGTCAGGTAGACTGTGAGGCAGCTCCACATTTATATCCAGCCAGCTTAACAGCCCCAGGGATTTCCCCATAATCCCAGCACATGTCCTTTAACTGGTGTTTATTGGACCTAATCAGCCTGGCTTTGGTACCAGGGCCACCCTGAACCATCTTTGAGGCCAGGGGTTGGGAAGATGGGGTGCAGTGGCTTTAATGGCCAAACCTAGGTTTTATGACATGTTTCCTTCCCTATCAACCCATGGGTGGGGTCATTCCCACAAGAATTCCATGTGCTGAGCATAAAGGTGAGGGAAAGGTGAGGTTCAGGGGGCTGACCCGGAAGGGGAAATGGTGTAGCATGGGCCCAAACTGCCAGTACTCAGCACCCCTTCCTAAACGAGATTCACAAGGAGAGTGTTTTTTTGTTTGTTTTTTCCTTTTGTCTTTTGAGGGCCGAACCCACAGCATATGGAGGTTCCCAGGCTAGGGGTCGAATCGGAGCTACAGCTGCCAGCCTCTGCCACAGCCACAGCAACGTGGGATCCGAGCCGCATCTGGGGCCTAGGCCACAGCTCACGGCAACACCGCATCCTTAACCCACTGAGCGAGGCCAGGGATCAAACCTGCATCCTCATGGATCCTAGTCAGGTTCGTTAACCACTGAGCCACAAAGGGAACTCCCAAGGATAGTTTTTTGTTGTTGTTTTCTGTCTTTTTTTTTTTTTAAGGGCCACACATGGTATATGGAAGTTCCTAGGCCAGGGGTCGAATCAGAGCTGCAGCTGCCAGCCTGCACCACAGCCACAGCAATGCCAGATCTGAGCCTCATCCGAGACCCACACCACAGCTTGCGGCAGTACCGGATCCTTAATGCACTAAGCAGGGCCAGGGATCGAACACCCATCCTCATGGATACTAGTCCAGTTCTTAAGCTGCTGAGCACAGTGAGAACTCTGAATTATCTGAATGTGCCCCATATCCCCCCGTTGTTGTCTCCCCTGGGCACGTGCCCCACCTTTACCTCATCTCAGGGCTGGCTTAGGGGTTCTTAATGTCAGGTCTTTGGACCCTTGAAGGGTCCTTGGATGAGATTTAGAGCATCATGAATTTGGCTGGGGAAAAAAGTTACATCTTTATTTTCTCTACCATCTAACCGAAGTTTAGCATTTCCATTCTTTCTGAGCAAGGGCTAAAAACCACAATTGTATTAGCAACACTTGTGGCTTTGTTGCCACTAGAAATCAGAAATATTTCCATATCACATCACAGTTGTTACAGATACTGCAAAATATCGTTTACATTCATCTAGTTTTGAATGACTGTGGTTACTGGAACCACAACTAAGATCTCATAATTTAAAGCTTTCATAGGAATTCCCGTCGTGGCGCAGGGGAAGCAAATCCAACTAGGAACCATGAGGTTGCAGGTTTGATCCCTGGCCTCCCTCAGTGGGTTAAGGATCTGGCGTTGCCGTCATTTGTGGTGTATGTCGCAGATGCGGCTTGGATCCTGCATTGCTATGGCTATGGTATAGACCAGCAGGTGTAGCTCCGATTCGACCTCTAGCCTGGGAACCTCACTATGCTGAGGGTGTGGCCCTAAAAATAAATAAATAAATAAATAAATATAAAGAAATTTAAAGAAATAAAACTTTCATAAAGAAGCACAAATATTACCGTATCTCAGATTAGGTTTTGTTTTGCAGGTACTTTGATATCTGAATGTAGTTGATTTCCATTGTAATCTTGTGTAGTGTATTTTATACCTTTAAACCCATGATTCCAACAAGGAGCCCACACTGGAGTCCCTGGCCTGAGAACGGTTAGAAACTAAGAACCCCTTTGGCTTCTCCACAACCCCTTGGGCTGAAGCTGTCCTAATTCCTGGACTCTGGAAAGTGGACCAGCTGCTTGCTGGGCTTCTTCCTTGAGCAGCTCCCTAGAGGCGCCGGCTGCCCTTTGAGCCTTGGCATGTAGATGGCATATGGGCCTGGCAGCTTTGGGGCAGGGCAGGGAGTGGCACTGCCAGCCTTCAGTTATCCCCTCTCTTCAGTGGCCGCCATGCCCACGCGACCTGGCCAGGTGGTTGGGAGCAGGCTCTGGAGCCAGGCTGCCTGGGTTCATCCGACCTTTTGAGTGGCAGGGCAGCCTCAGCTAGTGGGTTCTTTACCCACTCTGTGCCTTAGTTTGCTCATCTGTAACGTGGACATAATAATGTTACCTGCTTCTTCGGGTTATTGGGAGAATGAAATGAGTCGGCCCATTGTGTTAGGACGGAGCCTGGCACGTAGGGAGTAAGTCATTATTTAGTGACCATTCTCTATAGGAAGGTTCTGGGCTGTCCTCTCAGATCTCATCTCCCTGGCCCAGGAAGTGCCTGGCCTAAACCACAGCATGATGGTGAACGGTACAGACAGTGGCTTCTTGGCCTGGAGACATTCGCTCACCCATGAAATATCCATTCAAATATGAACAAACATACTAAATATTGAAAAACGTAAATTAATAATATAGAATTACAAGTCAGGACAAGGGCTTTTTCTCTGCCACTGCTCTGCTCACACTTGTCTGAAGGAGACGGCCTTATCGCGGCCTTCCGCCTGCCCCTGTCACCGCCCTGGCCCCCCCCTCACCTGCGCAGGCGCGTGGGCCTCCTGTGCTCCCGAAGCCCCCGCCCCACCCTCCTGCCGCAGGTCCCGTGGACTGGCCGTTCCGTGGCCTGGGAGGCTCCTTCCCAGATCGTCACACAGCTTGTCGCCTCCTGTGTTCAGGTCTCTGTCCTTTGCTCAGGACCGCTCTGACCACTCTGTGAAGTAGCAGCCCCGTCGTTGCTCTCCTCACCCTTCGTCTCCCTCAGGGCGTTTCCCGCTCCCTGGCTTCGGTTCTGTTTGTTTGTCTCCCTCCCCTGCTGGAATGTCTGCTCCCCGAAGGCCAGCGACATTGTCTTGGTAGTTGGTGTGCCCGCAGTGCCTGGCACACAGCAGCCATTGAATAAATATTTGTTGAGGGAGTGAATCTGTGAATGACAGATGGATACCACGGCAGGAAGGCCCCAGCTGGCCAAAGACATAACCTTGTTTTTTTTTTTCCTATTCGTAGATGCACAGTCTTTGACCTTGGCTCTCAGGGGACCCGCAAGGAGCACTAAGTGTCCAGAACGTACTAAGGGTGAGTGCTAAGGTTTCTTTGACTTTTGTTTGCCTAAGTTTTGTAACTCATACACATAAGCCTCTTTATCATTAAAAAAAGAAAAAAAAGATTTGAAAGAATATCAAGGGGAAGATGGAAGTCTCCTTAGCTGCCCCCAACACCCACAGTCTGACATCTTCCCTCCGAGGTAATTACGGTCAGTCAGTAGCTGGGGGGTGTCCTGCCAGGCCTTTCTTTCTTCCTGTTCATGAGTGATCCTCCTTATCCAAATACACATTCATGGAGTTCCCATTGTGGTGCAGCGGAAACCAATCCAACTAGGAACCACGAGGTTGAGGGTTCAATCACTGGCCTCGCTCAGTGGGTTAAGGATCAGGCGTTGCCGTGAGCTGTGGTGTAGGTTGCAGACACAGCTTGGATCCCGCGTTGCTGTGGCTGTGGTGAAGGCCGGCAGCTACAGCTCCTGTTAGACCCCTAGCCTGGGAACCTCCATATGCCGCAGTGAGGCCCTAAAAAGACAAAAAGACCAAAAAAAAAAAAAAAATACGCACTCGTTATTTTATTTTGCTCTATGGAATAAAAAGAAACCTCGCTCTTTGGCTCTTCTACAGTGTTGCCCACTGTCCCCAGTGGTCGTGTATCCTGAAGGTCTTCGGTCACAGCCTGCATCTGTGTATCACGCTCTTTTTTTAAAATGTTTTTAATCTCCGTTTTTAAAATTTACGCAGGGTGAAGTTCACTCTTTGGTATACGGTCCTTTTAGTTTAGGGAAATGCATGTTGTTGTGTAGCTGCCACCACAGTTAAGATACAGAGTGGCCCCATTGTCTGTCTGCCCCTCCTTTCCCGTGAGGATGTGCTTTTTGTCTGTAGGCTACACATATGGTGTGAGTGGTGACGTGTTTAAACTATGTACACATAAGTACTTAGCTGTAATATAAAGATTTTGAATATGTTATAATTAGATTTCTGGGGGTTTTGCTAGTGAGCATCCTCTTTGGTTTCTTTGGCCTCAGCCAAGTGGTGGAGGGGACCTCAGGGTGCAGGGTGTTCCAGGTGGTGGCAGGGCATTCCTAAGTGAAGGTGCAACCTTTGTTGGCAGGATATAGTCAGACACAGCCTTGGGCTCTAGAGGGGGCCCTGTCTGATCTTTGAAGCATCAAGAGACCCTGGTCGTGTGGAAGGTGGGAGAACAGAAGATGCTGGTGTCCCTACTCTGGATGCATAGTGGCTGAGTTTCAGGGACCAGGCAGTCAGGTTTGGGAACGGAGTGAATCTAGACTGTACCTTCTTCCTTGGCTCTTTGTTGGATCTCTTCATATTCCTGGCCTCAGGCTCTGCCTGGGTACCTGGAACTTGGTGGGACAGTCTTCAGCGGCCAGATTTCCACTAAGGGATGCTTCTCAGGACAGTATCCTGGGGGAGGTGCTTTGAGACGGTACTTATTTCTCCTCAAACTTGCTCCCACTGACTTTGGCTCACACCGAGAGGACAAAGCTTGCCTGCCACAAGTATGACTGTGGCATTTCCCTAGCAGTGATTTTTTTTGTATGTCCTTCATTTCTTCCACATTTATTAATTGTCCACATAATTAGTTCTGTAAGGGAGGACTTTTCCCTTCTCCCTCATTTATTGCAGTTATTTGGTTATTAACATATATCTGTATGGCTTCTTAGGTACCTGTTTTAATCCCTTTTTTGTGTGGTAGAAGCTTCCAGTTTTTGAGTGAATTCCTAGTATTGCCTCTCAAACTGCAGGAGGACCAGCATTGTCCTGCCAGCCCCTTAGGGACTGGAAAACAGGAGACAGAAGTTCGTGCCTTTGTTTCTTTCCTTCACTCAACAAATAAGCATATGAGCGCCTACTGTTATGTTCCAGGCACTGGGGATTCAGGAGCGAACAAAACAGGTGTTCTCTTGTGCCAGTGCAGGTTGAGGATCTGGCATTGTCACTGCAGTGGCTTGGCAGCAGTGGCATGAGTTGGATCCCTGGGACTTCCACGTGTGGCAGCTGTGGCCAAAAAAAAAAAGAAAAAAAAGAAAAAAAAAGGAATGAACAAAACAGACAAAATCCTTTCCCTACAGGAACTCACCTTCTACTGGAGGATGAAACAGTAAATAGATAAACAGGTGAATTGGGGATGAGTACTACAGGGATGAGCAAAGTGGGAACGGGGACTGACTGGGAGCAACAGGAGGCGGCTTCAGCCCAGGTGGTCCAGGGTGGCCTCTCTGAAGAGGCCCTAGAGGGAAGGAACAAAGGAGGTCCCCGACCTCATTCTTCCACCTGCTGGAAGACCTAAATGAATTATCTCACTTCCGAACAGAGTTTTGGAAACTGTGGCAAATGCAAAAACGTGTTCCCTCTCTGAGGGGCAGCCCCTACCCAGCTCTAGCCCTTGTTGCCCTGTGAAAATGCGAAGCGCTTTGTTGCCAGATCTTCTGATATTTTTTTCCCCAATAGAGGACCAGGAGGGAGTTCCTGTCATGGCTCAGTGGTTAACGAACCGGGCTAGGATCCATGAGGACGCTAGTTCAATCCCTGGCCTTGCTCAGTGGGTTAAGGATCCAGCGTTGCTGTGAGCTATGGTGTAGGTCGCAGACGCGGCTTGGATTCTGTGTTGCTATAGCTGTGGTATCTGCTGGCAGCTGTAGCTCCAATTTGACCCCTAGACTGGGAATTTCCACATGCTGTGAGTGTGGCCCAAAAAAAAAAAAAGACAAAAAGACAAAAGAGGACCAGGAAAAAAAAGGCGGAATTCTTGCTAGTCTCTTGAACCCAAATGATGCTACATCTGCTGACTTTTAGAGGTCTGTGGATGAATATCTGTAAGTTACCTTTGTGGCAAGAAGTACCAATTTTTCGTTTTGCTGGTAATATAGATTCTGTTTTAAATACATGTGTATGTATTCAAGTTTATTTTTTTTAATTTTTCTTTGATTTATTTATTTTTATTTTAAGGGCTGCACCTGCAACATATGGAAGTTCTCAGGCTAGGGTTCAAATCAGAGCTGCAGCTGCCAGCCTACACCACAGCTCACAGCAACACGGGATCCTCAACCCACTGAGCAAGACCAGGGATCCAACCCATGACCTCACGGATACTGGTCAGGCTTGTTACCACTGAGCAACAAAAGGAACTCCCGATGTATTCAAGTTTAAAAGTGAGTTGATGTAAAAGAACTATTAAGTAAATCATTGTACAGATGGGATGTAGGCATGGCTGAAGAGGACGGGTGGCACACACCTGCTGAGGTTTGGTAAATGCTGTCCTGTCCTTGGCCTTCCACCCTTTGTCCTCTGGGTCTGGGTTCTCAGCTGGGGAACTGAACTGAGGTCAGCAAACCATTACCATGACCGTGTGCCCTGAGTGGTTTGTGGACCATGGGTGTATCAGCCAGGACTGCTTTCGCCTGTAGGAACAGAAAACCCAGCTTCACAGCAGCTTAAACAAATGAATATTGATTTCTCTCCTGTAACAACGAACCCAGAGGTACTTGGCTGCCAGTGTTAGTTCAGAGGCTGAGTGACATCCGGGCTGGGGCCTTCTTGATTCACTTGGCCTTTTCCTCGTGGTTGCAAGGTTGCTGCTGCAGCTCCAGCCAGAACATGGGGGAGGGGGGGAGTTCCCGTCGTGGCTCAGTGGTTAACGAATCCGAGTAGGAACCATTAGGTTTCTGGTTCGATCCCTGGCCTTACTCAGTGGGTTAAGGATCTGGCGTTGCCATGAGCTGTGGTGTAATTTGCAGATGTGGCTCGGATCCTGCGTCGCTGTGGCTGTGGCAAAGGCCGGCAGCTACAGCTCCGATTAGATCCCTAGCCTGGAAACCTCCATATGCCGCGGGTGTGGCCCCAGATAAGGGAAAAAGACAAAAAAAAAAAAAAAAAGCACAGAGGGGGAGGGTCAGTTCGAGCAGCAAGTTTTTTTCAGTTCTGAACCACCTCAGCATTCCCAGAGTCCTCCCCACCCCAAGAAGATTCCACTTACATCTCCTTGGCCAGAAATGGGTCACAGCTCAAAGGAAGGTGAGAAATTTCATTTAGTGTTTCAGTTTCTCCCAGAGAGGAAGCCAGAGAAAAAGGGGATTGAGAGTGTCAGTTGGGTAGCCAGCCAACAGTGCCTGGTTCCACAGGAGAAGGAAAACAAAAATAATTAACAATAATGGGTGCTGACTCTGTGCCTAGGCCTGCCGTAAGCACTCTCCGTGCATGATCTCATTCAGTCCTTCCACCCGCCCTGTGATGTCGAAGCTGTGATCTCCCCATAGCAATGACTTGGAAACTGAGGCACAGAGTGGTGAAGCCCTTTACCAAGCAGAGGAGCCAGAGTGGAAACCTTTGCAGTGTCTCCAGATCGCTCCCTCTTGGCCACGACTTTGTTGCCTCGGAAGAGGTTCTGGGGTCCCAGACTGCTAGCCAGCTGACCTCACGTTAAATTCTTCTAGAAAGGGAGGTGCAGGACAGCATATTTTTGCTCTAGGGAAGTTTGGATCATTATATAGCTTCCTGGCGAATTGTGTCCGCTCTGTGTAACTACCTCTCACTGGTTCTGGTCCGGTCCTGGTGAGGGGCACTAGCCACCCACCTTCCTCCCGGCACCCTTTGTGGTTTGCAGATGGCCAGCTCCTCTCCTGGCCTCCTTTTCCAAATGAATTGCACCCGTGCTTTTAACTGTCCTTCCCAGAATGATGCTTCCAGCCTCCGCTCCTTTCTTGGGCTTCTGCTGGTCAGTTCAGCACGTGTTCAGTGTGCGCCTCCTCGGTGCCCACCCTGCAGCGTGGTGGTGTGGGCGTGGCTGATTGCCTGTACTGGTGGGAGTGGGGCGGGGGTGCCTCGTCCAGGGAGGGAGGCAGGCCCTCAGACAGTGACAGCCCAGGGTGGTCAGGGTTCTACAGGGGAGGCTCAGGGGGTGCTGGGAGCCCAGGAGGGGTGGCCAGGCAAGCCGTGGGGTCAGGGAGACCTCCCGGAAGCAGCAGTCTTCCTCCCCGCTTCTCCACCTCCTCCTCCTTCAGGGAAGCTCTTTCCCCACAGCTCTCCTTGCTCAACCCCCACTCCCATCCTCTGTGAAATGAAGGGTTTGGACCTGGGTTTCCATCCATGCTTCCAGCCAGTGTAGCCATTTGGGCACCAGGCAGAGATACCCTCATGCGTAGAGCGTGTCTGGGGAAAGCCCTGTAGGTAAACAGTGCAGAGTGATGAGGATCCTAAGAGGGGAAGCCACGGGGCTGTGGGAACTCTGAGGAGACACCCGACACCAACTTGGGGCTTTAGGGCAGCTTCTGGAAGGAGGCAAAATCGATCCAAATGGACTGACAACGGTGGCCAGGAGCACAGGCTCCAGAGACCAGCTAACCTGGGTTCTAGTCTCAGCTTGATCACTGACAAGGCCCAAGTGGAGACCCCGACTCTGGGAGCTTCTCTTTTCTCCTAAGGTGTTTTGAGAATTAAAAGGTGACTGTAAATCTCAAGTACTTAGTGCCTGGCACAAAGCAATGACGTAATAGATGAGACGGTGGTGGCGGTGATGCTGGCCACTTACATTCATTAGCCTTTATTGCGTGTCAGAGGTTAGGCAGCTTGGTCATCAGCCTGTAGGATAATAAGCATTCATGCTGCTGTTATGATTATTTATTCACCGAGTATGAGTGTTTACCTTGGACCCAGCCCTAAACTAGCATGGTGTCTGCATATAGCTGGACCATGCTTTGGAAACAGGGCTCGTACAGCTGAGGCCTGGGCCAGAAATTTCATAGAAGACAGAAGTTTCTTTGGTGTGTATTGGAAACACGCGGCTTTCGGTCTCGCAGTCCCCTTTCCATCTATTCCACGGGTGCTTCAGCGCCAGCCTCTAGCGTGTGGGCTGCCCTTGACCTCTGTGGCCAGAACGCATGGATGCTCTGCTCAACCCATCAGCCGAGTCCCAGATTAGACCTGACAGTGTGATTTATTCTCTGGGACAGAGCCGGGAGGGCAGAGCCCCAGTGGGTGATTCCGAGGGAAGGCTGTCAGCCCGAATTAGCCCAGGCCCTTCATGCAGCCTTGCTGTTTCAGCTTCCTCTAACTAATAGGGTTTTCCAGGGTGTTGCTGGCCTCTGAGCAGCCACCTCCCATCCCCAGGGGCTGAGACTTGGCTGTGATCCCTAAGGAGCTGTGTTTGATGGGGGCTCTGAGGCAGGCTCTGTCTGAAAGGACTGAGGGCTTTGGGGTCCTTTCATCTGTGGCATCAGGCATTGAAAGTAGTGATTCCTTGGCAGAGGGAGGTTGTTCTGTGTCCCTCTCTTCCACCCCATCCTTTCACTGAGTTCAGTACTGGCAGCTGAAGGCCACTGTCTTGCCCCTCACCTCCCAGCCTGTAATCAGTTTTCTCTGCCTCTAGCTGCCTTCATTCATTCACAGTGAATGCCAGTGAGAGGCAAGGTTCTGCTGCAGTAACAAATTAACCCTGAAATCCTAGAGGTTGGACACAACAAATGTCGATTTCTTAATCGTGAGATAAGTCAAGTCAGGTGGGGGCTTTACCTTGAACCTCAGGGACCCAGGATGACAGGGGCTCCCCTGTCTTGAAGCATCAGAACTGAAACACACAGCCTCCAGGGTCACCACGGCAGGACAAGGAAACCAGGTGGACTCATAGCACTGCTTAGATGCCAAGGCCAGAGTGAGTTCACCTCTGCTCACAGCCAGAGCTAGCTTGTAAGCAGAGGGGCCGGAATGTGGGCGCTTATGGATATTCAGTGAGCAGTAAATATCCTGGCCACAACAGACAGGTGTGGTATTTATTAAGCATCCACTGTGTGCCAGGTCTTCTAAAGGGACTCTGGAAACACGAAGGAGTCCCTCCTTTCTGGATCTCATGGTTCAGTGGAGGAAACCGAACCTTGGTAAATAATCACAGAAGCAGCTGTATCATTACCTCTGGACGAAGTACCCTGATGGAGGCACCCTGAGAGCACACCCGCCGGGCATCTGACACTTTTGGAGAGGTCAGGAGACATCTCTCATAAGGACTGCCATTTGAGGGGAGTCCTGGAGGCTGTGTAGACCTTAATGGAATGGAAGAGCCTTGCCGGTGAAGGGAACAGCATCTGTGGAGTTCTGGACGTGGGAAGGAGCTTGACTCTGGGAAGGAACTGGAAGGCAACCAGCATAACTGCAAGATCATGAGTGAGGAGAGGAGAGTGGGGGCAGAACTTGCAGGGCCTGCGTGGCCAGGGGGAGGAGTTGAGTGTTTGTCGGCACCTACCTTTTGGAGCTGTTGAAAGAAATCAGTGAGCTCAGTGATTCTGTCAGCAGATGCCAGTTTCTCCCCCGGCAGGCGGTGTTTCAGGTCCAAGGGACATAGCAGCAAACAAGATGGACAGATGCCACTACCTAGAAGGGGAGATGACAAGAAATAAGGAAAACAAACAAATGATGTAATTTTACCTGGTGAAAAAGCTTCTGACCAATGAAATAGGGTAATTTAATATTAGCATTTAGTTTGGATGCTTTAGGCTACATGTAACAGCAAACCCCTTTGGTGCCGGCTTAAACTGTCAGGGTATGTGTGGGCTCCGCAACTCCAAGTCCAAGGGTTCTTAGGGCCGCCTTCCAGGCCGGTGACTCTGTGACTCAACACAGCGTGGAGAACCTGGGTTCGTTCCTCTGCAGCTTGGCTGGCCATGATTCAGCCTCACCTTAAGGCGATCTCGGGCTGGCATTTGGGACCCCGCAGGCAGTCTCAGGGTTGAAGCCTCTTTCAAACTCAGTGTGCCCCGCGGAACTCCGCTAGCCCACCTTTGTGGGCAGTGGATTGCAGGGCCAGTGGGAAAGCAGGCTGGGGGCTGCTTCCACAGTCCAGACGGTAGACGACTGAGAACAGGACCCGGAGTGGGAGGAGAAGGTGGGCTGGGAGGCAGAGCGGAGGGGCTTGCGAACAGCATGGCTGCTGGGAAGAAGGGATGGTGAGTGCTCACACATGCACGCGTGCACACACGTCCACCTTGTACTGTGTCAAAGTCATGGCACACATCTGCATATTACGGGCCCTGAGAAATCTTGCAGGAAAGAAACTTGCTTCTCTGACTATGGAACCTTTTTATTTTCTGAAAGGCACTTAGTAACATGTTCTGCAGAAACATTTGAAAATGATTCTCATTAGAGTCACACGGGGAGCTTTAAGAAACCCTAAGGCTGGGGCCGGGCCCCAGAACATTGCACTAGAATCACCAAGGGTAGGACCAGGCGTGGGATGGGTTTTTTGTTTTTTTGTCTTTAAGCTCCCCAGATGTTTCCGAGGGCCAGGACTATGACTTTATTGTGTCCTTGGGTGAGCTCTTCACATTATAAAGCTGTATTGTTTATTTACATGTCTGATTATCAAAGTAATACTTGCTTGTTGTCTCAAAAAAAAAAAAAATCAAAGGACCCAGACTCTGCCAAGATAATCACTTTTTCAAGCCTGGCATTTCCTTCCAGATTTTTAAAAAATACTGTACTAAAAAAAATACCATATGTGTCCTAAACCCATCTCCAAAGAGAAGATTTTTTTAAAGTTTTGGGGTCTCTTTGAGATGTTTAGGGATATTGATAACATCATCAGCTGCCTATTTATATTTTTTAGTTTATTAGTTTCGCGGCCCATTGAAAATCATGGTTATCAGAAATGTTGAATTCAGAATGCTGCTTAGACCCTCTCACATCGTAAAACAGTGTCCCTCACACTTCACAGGCCTCCTCCTCATCAGTAGAGTCCCTTTCTTGAGTCATCTACGCGTATTTCCAGAACACATCATCTCCACCTCCATCTGAAGTGCCTGTGATGGGGCGCTTCTTAAGTCCACGTATTAAGAGTTGTTGCTGGAAACCATATCCCAAGTAGTCAGTTGCTTTTTTTTTTTTTTAATATATTCACCTTTTAGTTGTATGTTGGTAATCCCTAAAGTGTGACCAGTAATGTTAAGGGGAACTTACTGATTTTTTTTTTAAGACAGTTACTGAAAATGAATAAAGGAAAAAATGTGAACATATAAAAGTGGTTACATAAGCAGTCAGTTTTGAGTCAATCAGACTAATGATTCCAATATGAATAATAAATGACAGTTTAGGAAAATTCAATTTCATCCCACACAGCAGCACTTTGCCTCAAGATAGTTTTCTGTGTTACTTTATGCAGCCTTTTTTCAGTTTGCAGAATTCTAGTTTAAATGCCCGCTCTATATACAGTAAGACTTTTTGCAGCACGTATTTTGTTTAACCTAAATGAATGTTGCTTACAAATTTTTGTCCCTGTCTTGCTTTTTTATCTTTAAAGGACCCTTTAAGTGACTTATAACACTTGGAATTGTTAAGTCAAGCCCTCGCGAATGGTTCCTGAGTCTGTTATAGTGTATGCCTCCATTTTTATTGTTTGCTGAAACTAGCAACACTTAAATCTTTAGATGCTAATACTGCTTTCCCAAGCAGTACTTTGTTCAAAATAGATAATATGGAAACTGAAACACAACTCTTATTTCAGAAGATCATGGGGGGGGGCACATGTTTTGGTAGATCTTGTATTCAAAATAAATTAATTAGGTTGAACACATACGGTTAGCTCAGTGGTATTTGACCTTCTTGCCGTAAGCAGTAACTAGTTAGAAAGCCTGAGTTCTCTGACTTTGCCGGCTAACTCTCATTCATTCATTCAGTATTGATTACTTTCCTCTCAGCTACCCTGAGCCCCAGTACAGAGGGCAGTGGTACCCTGAGCTGGAGTCCCAGCCTTCCACTCCTACCTGTGTGAGTGTGGGCAGGGTACCTAACCTTCGTGTGCCTCAGTTTCCCCATCCATGGATTAGCGATGACAGCTGTTCCTCCCTCATGCAGTGGTCGTGGGGATTCAGGGATGTGATGCAGACCCACAGTCCCAGGTGGCATGTTATCCAAATGGACAGATTATTGTCACCACAGAAACATCAGTGTGATGGATGCTCCCCCAGGCACTGCTGGGTATAAGCTCCTCATGGCGTTTCTAAAATCCGAATCATCCAGAATTCCAAAACACATCTGGCTAGCGTTTGGAAAGGGATTGTACAGCTACATATATAAAGCACTTAGCATAGTGCCTGATACATAGTAAATTCTGTGTAAGTGGTAAGCATTTATTGTTGTTGTTATAAAGCGCATACCACACCATCCTTAATCATATTCATGGAAATGCAAATGGTAACCACAATGAGATGCCATTCCACACCCACCTCAATGGCTTGAAATAAGAAGATGGAGATGAGGTCAGAGAGTAACACGTGAGGCCTTCCAGGGACTGAGGCTTTTCCCTGAAGGTACGGTGGGAGGGTTCTGAGCGGAGGAGGGATATGTTCTGACTCAAGTTAGCAGAGTCCCTCTGGCTGTGTGTGGGAGGGAGCAGGGGTGGGAGCCAGGAAATCAGGGAGGGAGCGCCTGCCCTGGTTCATGGTCCAGGCAGCCGGGTGGGAGGTGGAGCAGGGAGACGTGGGCAGAAGGTAAACATAATTTGGAGGTGGAGCCAGCAGTAACTATGCGCGGACCGGGTGTGGGGTGAGAAGGAGAGGATGGAGGACGGGCACCAGGGCTTTGGCCTGAACTCCAGACAGACAGTGAAGGCGGTGAGTTGAGGACCAGCAGAGTAGAGATTTGTAAGAAAGTGAAGGTGGTGGAAGAACCAAGGATGGAACTGCTGGGAGTAGATTCAGGAGAAGCCCTTTTTTTTCATGAAGAGCAGTTTTAAAAGTTACACAGGGAGTTCCCTGGGGGCCTAGCAGTTAAGGATCAGGCATTGTTTTAGCTGTGGCTGGGGTCACTGCTTTGGCATGGGTTCGATCCCTGGCCTGAAACTTCCACATGCCATAGGTATGGCCAAAATAAATAAATAAAAGGTGTGCAGGAAATTGGCCCCAAAGTACAGGGAGTTCCCACAAGCTCCCTATTTCCCTGCTACAGTTTCCCCTTTTATTTACATTCGTATTAATATGGCACATTTTTTTTTTTTGCAACTGATGAGCCAGTACTGATACATTGTTATTAACTCAAGTCCAAGTTCACAGTCGCAGTTCAGGCCTTGTGTTCTACACGCCATGGGTGTGACACACGTGATATGGATCCACCACGATGGTGTTGTACAGAGCAGCCCCACCTCACCCCCTACTGATCATCCTACTGAAGAACAGGGCTTGGCATCTATCTCCCCGGCAGACATGAACCTGTGGCCCCTAGTGTTTTGTCTGTTGATGTGTCTTTAGCACTTAGGTCACACCTGCCGCACAGTGGCTGCACAACAAAAATATGCTCAGTTAGTGTCTTCTTGGGTTGGGGAGGGATTCAAACCATAAGGGACCCTTGGAATCAGAGGCCATCACTCCAGCGTGTGACAAAAATGTGTTCTGTGGATCTGGGCTTCTGTCCCCAGTACCCCCTCCACCCTTTGGGATTAAGGGGAAGGAATTATCAGAAATGTAAGCCAGACATCTGGGTGCCCCCGCCCGCAGGGAACCGTCTACTGAGTGCCTGGCCTGTGGATAGGACTGACATGGCTTCCCCATCTGTAAAATGGGATGATAATAGTATTGACCTCACAGAGCTGTTGTAAGGAGTCAGTGAGATAACGCTTTAAAACACTGTGTTGAATAAACATGAGCTATTGTTAAACATATTAATATCATTGCCATTATTCTGACTTCCTGGCATTCACAATCTGGTGAGACGGGATTGACAGCAAATAATCACTCAAATAACCACATAATTTAATGTAATTAAACCCTAAAGGAAAAGCCCAGAGTGCCTTGCGAAAGAGAAACAGGGCTGGAGGTGGGGTCTTGTTTGAGGCTGGAGTGTGGTTGGGAGGGTCTGAGAAGGCTTTTCTGAGGAAGTGACTTATAAGCGTAACCTGAAGGATAAGTAGGAACTCGCCCAGGGGCGGGCTGGAGGCAGGGGGCTCGGAGCAAGAAGAATAGCCAGTGCAAAGGCCCTGAGGTGTGTTGGAAGGACCGAGGCCAGGCTGCCTGAGCAGAGTGACGGGGGGAAGGGTCAGCAGCCCGGCTCACGCTGGACCTGTGAGCCATCCCAAAGATGTGGACTTTCTTCCCATGTTCCCTGAGAGTCACAGAAGGATTTTAAGGAAAGCAATGACATTGGTTTGGTTTGGTTTTTTTAACTGCCGTGTGCACTTTCAAGGCCTGGTGTCCTGACTGCTTCCCTCCCCCGGTTCACTTTGTACCAAGAGCAGCAATCCAGGGTCAGGGTCAGATCCTCGGGCCCTCCCCTGCCACGTGGTACCTTGAAATGCTGTGCTGTCCTCTGGCCATCAGCCTGCAGGGCTGGAAGGAGCTTTATATAAGGAGAAGGTGTCCTGGTTCCAGATTCATCAATCCTTAGGAAAGAAGCAGCTTGCTGATCCATCCCAGGCCACGGGGAGGCCTGAAAACAGGTCACCGCAGCACTGCCTCTTCCTCAGAAAGGCCCGGGGCCTCGCTGACTCACGATCCCTTCCCCTCAGAGAAGGGACCCCAGCCTTCTCCCTGCGAAGTTGGCCTCGTTTCCTCCCCGGCCTGGAGCTGCCAGTAGCCCCACTCCCACCCGTTTCCCTAGTTCTTTGGTGTCTTACATGCCAGTTGATACGCATCTCTCAGTTCCCTCTTCTGGGCCAGGCCCTGGAGGGAGATGGGATGGGGCGGGAGGGCAGTTGCCATGTTACCTTTGTGCGCCCAGCTCTGCACTGGAAGTAGCTGTTTTGTGGGCCAAGAGTTTAGGGAAGCCCAGTGCTCCAGCCCCTCAGTGAGGGCTTGGCTGAGTTCTTCAGCCCAGCAATGGTACCAGATTGCCAGGCCATGGAAAGGCCCGGGCACCCTGAGCATCTCTTCCGAGCCTGCCCTGGCGTCCCTCTGCTGCGGTGGCCTCTGCCGGTTGCTGGGTAAGTGGAGCGCCTTGCTGTCCCTTCTCCGGCCACTCCCGTGGCTGCCCATTCCCAGAGGGGGACTTTGACCCCATTTGAAGGGGGCCCACCTTCTGAGCACTTGGTTGCATCCAGTCTCAGGAAACCCACAGAACTTTTTTTTTGCTTTATAGGGTCGTACCGATGGCATATGGAAGTCAAATCTGAGCTGCAGCCGCCAACCTACACCACAGCCACAGCACTGTGGGATCCGAGCCATGTCTGCCTCCCACACCACAGCTCGCAGCAATGCCAGATCCTAGACCCAGTGAGCGAGACAAGAGATCGAACCCAGATCCTCATGGATACTAGTTGGGTTCGTTACTGCTGAGTCACAACAGGAACTCCCCCGTAGAATTTTTAACTGTGGCTTCTCAGCAGTGCCACCTGGGTAGTTGAGATGCCTTCCCAACCCACTATCCTGTGATAATCTGTAGGGGAAAAGAACCTGAAAAAGACTGGTTGTGTGTACGTACTTAACTGCATCACTTTGCTGTACAGCAGAAATTATCACAACCTTGTAAATCAACTCCACTTCAATAAAACTTTTAAAAATGAAAAATAATGCAGGGAGTTCCCATCGTGGCTCAGTGGAAATGAATCTGACTAGGAACCATGAGGTTGCGGGTTTGGTCCCTGGCCTTGCTCAGTGGGTTAACGATCCAGCGTTGCCGTGAGCTGTGGTGTAGGTTGCAGAGGCGGCTCGGATCTGGTGTTGCTGTGGCTGTGGTGTAGGCTGACGGCTACAGCTTCGATTGGAACCCTAGCCTGGGAACCTCCATATGCCGCAGGTGCGGCCCTAAAAAACAAAAGACAAAAGAAAAGAAAAATAAAGCAGATGCATTTCACTTCCAGGCCTGTTACTTGCTGCTAAGATCTTGCTAATTCCTCCCAACAGCCCTAGGAGGTAGATACTCCTAGGAAAGCAATGAGGAAACCAGGGCACAGATAAGTCAAGTCACTTGCCTGAGCCACCCAGCTAGGAAGGGGTCGAGTCAGACAGGGTCAGAACCAGGCCCTCTGGCTTCATAATCACTACGCTGTGCCTTCTGTCTGCCCACTCTCCTTATCACATCACTCTGTTTTCTTCTTGGTACTTATCATACTCAATTTGTTGATTTGTAGCCTCCTTACACCGTTTAGAATGTAAGCTCCTATTTGGTAATACGAATTATGTGTCTGGTTTGTTGATAGAAACCCAACATCTAGAACAGTATCTGGCACACAGGGGCTGCTCAGTAAATATCTCTTGAAGGATTGCCAGTGTTGCCAGTGACGAAGATGTGGAGGAACTGGCTCTCTCGTGCTTTGTTCGTGGGAATGTCAGATGGTGCAGGCACTCTGGAACACAGACTGGCAGATTCTGCAAAACTAAATACGCACCTGTCATACGACCCAGGCATTGCACTTCTGTGCATTTATCCCAGAGCAGTGAAACTTACGTTCACACAAAAACCTACATACGATTGTTCACAGCAGCTTATTTATAATAGTCTAAAACTGGAAACAGCCTAGATATCCTTAGCAGATTAATGGTTAAACTGTGGTACATCCAGGAGTTTTCCTTCGTGGCTCAGCGGTTAATGAACCCAACTGGGATCCATGAGGATGTGGGTTCAATCCCTGACCTCGCTCAGTGGGTTAAGGATCCAGCATTGCCAAGAGCTGCGGTGCAGGTCCCAGACTTGGCTCAGATCTGGCGTGGCTGTGGCTGTGGTGTAGGCTGCAGCTCCGATTTGCCCCCTAGCCTGGGAACCTCCCTATGCCTCGGGTGCTGCCCTAAAAAAAAAAAAAAAAAAAAAAACCTGTGGTACATCCATACCATGACATACTAATTAGCAGTAAAAGGGAATAAACTATTCATACATGCACCAGTTTGGATCAACCTGAGGAAACTGTGCTGAGTGGAAAAGCAAATCCCAGAGCTCCTGTTGTGGTGCAGTGGGTTAAGGATATAGCCTTGTAACCTACACCACAGCTGTGGCTTGGATTCAATCCCTGACCTGGGAACTTCCATATGCTGCAGGTGCAGTCCAAAAAGAACGGGGGGGGGGGGGGGAGCAAATCCCAAATGGTTGTATACAAGATGGTTCCATTTATGTAACTTTTTTTTATTGTATCCTCCATGATTTTATTTTTTTCCACTTACCTTTGATATTTATTCTTTTTTGTATAAAAATTTTAAAGGTTATACCCCATTTACAGTTACCACAAAATATTGGCTATATTCCCCATGTTATACACTACATCCCTGTAGCCTGTCTTAACCGATTAGTTTGTACCTCCCACTACCCAACCCCTATATTGCTCTGCCCCTATAACTGCTAGTTTGTTCTCCCTCTCTCTCTCTCTCTCTCTCTCTCTCTCTCTCTCTCTCTCTCTCTCTCTCTTGTGCTTTTTAGGGCCACTCCCATGGCATATGGAGGTTCCCAGGCTAGAGGTCCAATAGGAGCCAAAGCTGCCAACCTGCACCACAGCCACAGCAATGCAGAATCCGAGCAGCATCTGAGACCTACACCACAGCTCACAGCAACGCCAGATCCTTAACTCACTGAGCAAGGCCAGGGATCGAACCCACAACCTCATGGTTCCTAGTCGGATTCATTTCTGCTGCGTCACGATGGGAACTCCTGTATTTTTTTTTTTTTATGGCCACACCTGCAGCATATGGACGTTCCAGGGCCAGAGACTGACTCTGAGCCATAGCTGCAGCAATGTCCTATTCTTGAACCCACTGTATCGGGCCTGGTATCAAACCTGCACCTCTGCAGTGACCCGAACTGCTGCAGTCGGATTCTTAACCCACTGCGCCACAGCGAGAACGCCTAGATTGCTATTTTTTTTTGATGCCACACATAAATGATATTATACAGTATTTGTCTTTCTCTTTGTGCCTTATTTCCCTTAGCCTAATGCCCTAAAAGTCCGTCCATGTTGCTGCAACACATCAGTTACAAATGGTGGAATTATACAAATGGAGACGATGTTGGTGGCTGTCAGGGGTTAGGGACGGGGGTTACAGAGGAGTGGGTTTGGTTATAAAAGGCGCCCATGAGGGATCTTTGTGGTAGCGGAACAGTTCATAACTTTGTTGTAGTGGTGGATACGCAGACAGACATACAGCTGTGATGAAATGGTATAAAACAATACACACACGCACACACACACACACACACACACACACACACACCCCAATGACTATAGGAAATCTGAATGAAAGCAGTAGATTGTATCAATATCCATATCCTGGCTATGATATTTATGATGTCATGCTTCATCTTTGTAAAGTGCTGCCACTTGCCCAGCTGGTTAAAGTGCATATAGTGTCTGTGTTACCCTACCAGTGAGTGTGAGCCTACAATTATCTCAGTCAAATGGCTATTTTAAAAAGTTGCCAGTGAGACTGAAGGAGAGTAAAAGGGGGAAGTGGAGAGCGGATCTCTCTGGGGAGGTGGGGGAGAAGGCAGGGCAGGACACAGCGCCTGTAGGCCTTGGGGGAGAGTTCAGTTTACCCTGAGGTCAGCCTCAGAAGGGTTTCAGGCAGGAGCGGGACCTGGCCAGGTCTGCATTTTTAGGTGGTGACTCTGGCTGCCACGCTGAGAGACTGGGGTCAGAGAAACTGGAGGAGCAAGCTTACGGCAAGGGGACCTGAGCCTGGAGAAAGGTGACCTGGCTGGAGGGTCTTTCAGGGCTACAGCAGACCAGCCTCCAAAGGAGAGGGTCAGGCATGACTCTGGAACAAGGCACTCCGTAAATAGGCATTATCGGCTGTGTCTTGTTTGGGGGTGTGAGTTCCATGGGTGTCATGTGTCAGAATTCAACAAACTAAAACAGGTGCGTTTTTTCTACATGTAATTATACTTCAATAATTAGCTAGATAGCATCAAATCATAATGATAATAGCAGAGCTCCTGTTCATTAAGTCTTTATTCTGTGCCAGGCTCCATGATGAGCCGTGTACACGTGTTCATTCATTTTATCCGTACATTTCTGTGAGATGAGTACTTCTGTTCTGATTTTCTGGATGAGGCAACTGAATTGAAATCTCTCAGCCAGGGTCGCAGGGCTGCCTCATAGCAGAGCCTCGGTTGGCACTAGGACAGGCTGGCCCCAGAGGGCAGGTCTCTCTGATTCCCCTCTGGGCTCAGCCAGGGCTTTCCCTTGATTCTGAGGGAGTGAAAACACACCACAGCCAAGGTCCCGGGCCGTGCGCTGTCTCAGAGAGCCCAACAGTAGTCCAGTCTCAGGGTGCCCAGATCCCAAAGTCCCACCTTTGATTCAGGGCTGGAGCCGCTGCAGGAGAGCAGGACTGGGCTTTCTTGTCCTGTCCCCTCATCCACAGCTCCTGCCAGCCAGGAATTAACCCCCTGCCGTTAGCAGGACAAGTAGAATACAGGAAACTGGCTGCAGCTCGGCTCTCATGGCTCTCAATGAAGGAAATGGGAGTCAGTCCTTGCTCAGTGGAGACGAATCCAGCTAGTATCCATGAGGACGCAGGTTCGATCCCTGGCTTCTCTCGGTGGGTTAAGGATCCCGCGTTGCCATGAGCTGCAGTGTAGGTTGAAGATGCAGCTTGGTTCTGGCGTTGCTGTGGCGTAGGCCAGCGGCTCCAGCTCCAACTGGACCCCTAGCCTGGGAACCTCCATATGCCATGGGTGCAGCCTTAAAAAAAACAAAAAAAAAGGAAAAAAAGTATGAAGGAAATGAAGTAACTCGCCGTGGAAGGTCATGCACCAGGGACAGTGCATCTGTGCACTGACCCCTGTCTGCGGAGTCACGTGTGCACTGTTGTCTGCACAGGAGGGGACGTGCACCTTGAGGCTGTAAACATTCCCCATACGTTGGGATTCATTGTCCTTTCCTGTTGGTGTCTCAGGTGTCCTATTTCCCTCTTGCAGGGAGTTCCCTTTGTTTAACAGTCCTAAAGTGACTGCTTATTTTGTGGTTCTCAGGATGCTTTTGGTTGCAAGTAACAAAAACCCTGACACCATCCGGCCAAACGGTGAAGATACTCAGTATGTCTTGGAAGTTGAGCAGTGACTGGGCGTCAGGCGCAGTAGGACAGGAGGTCAGATACCTGCCATCAAGGATTCAGGTTCTTGGCGTTAGCTTCATCCTGAAGTCTTTCTATTATTTATATATTTTTATATATATATAGAGAGAGAGAGACTCTCTTTCTCTCTCTCTGTGTGTGTTTGTGTGTGTGTGTATGTGTAAAGATGCCTCTTGGTCCCAAGAAAGCTGCCACTGATTGTTGGGGCCACTTGCTTTCTTGTCTACAGACATCAGGAGAGCGAGAGGGGAGAAAAACAGTCCAATCCCTTGTGTGTTATGAATACTTCCTTTGGAGTTCCCGTCGTGGCTCAGTGGTTAATGAATCCGACTAGGAACCATGAGGTTGCGGGTTCGATCCCTGGCATCGCTCAGTGAGTTAAGGATCCAGCGTTGCCGTGAGCTGTGGTGTAGGTTGCAGACGCTGCTCGGATCCTGCGTTGCTGTGGCTGTGGCGATGGTCGGCGGCTGCAGCTCCAATTAAACCCCTAGCCTGGGAACCTCCGTAAGCCGCAGGTGCGGCCCTGAAAAGACATAAATAAATAAATACATACATTCATACATACATACGTACATACACACACACACACACACGCATACATACTTCCTTTTAGTCAGAGACTGGTCCAGTTTCAGTCAAGTGCCCCCATCACCTGGCCAGTCACATCCCCAGAGGAATGCCACGTCCTGATTGTCTTTGACCGGCCAGGGTTCATCTTCCAGTGGAAGAGGGGAGTGGGTACTGACTAGACAACCAAATGCCTGCCACAGCTGGGCAAGGCCTTCACACTCGGTCCCTGAACGACCCTGGCTGATGGAGGCCTGACATCGTGTCAGGCCCGTTAGACTGTAGCATTCGAGCACAAAGAAGGGTGGTTTGCTTTTGAAGAAGTGTAGTGATTTGTGTCCCATTTCTGCCTTCTGCCTCTTCTTCCACCCTCACCTTACCCCACAGATGGGGGACTGGTAAAGTCTTGCTTCCCCAGACTACTTGTCTGTTGGCAGAAACAATGTGTGTGTTGGCTCCCGTGTCACTGGGTAAGTTTTTGCTGTGGTTTTTTTCCTTCTTCATCCCTTAGCCTTCCTTCCACCCCACCCCCCCGCCACTCTGAGATATTTGCGTTGTATCTGTTACTAGTCCATATCCTTGCAAAATACATATTGAGGTTTGAGGAAAGAATCTGCTTCTAGAAGTGGTTTTGGACTCCATATCTTATTCTTTCCTTTTCTTCCTGTTTTCAGCAAATGAGGTGTTTTTGAGATCTCACCACACTGCTCTGTGAGTGTTTCTCTGTAACGCTCAAGTGAGTCACATCTGTCTGCGGAACAGTCAGATGCGATGCGCGTCCACTGCCCTCACGTTTCTGGTCCTCTGTAGTTCGAGTCACCCCCAGCTCCACACCACTACAGACAACACTTTGGTGAACACCCACGTACCTTGTCCCAAACCCCTGGGGTTTATGTTGAGGGGTCACATTGTGGTTGGATACGGGCATTCTCCCAAGTGTGTCTTCTCCCTTCATTCTCAGATGCCTCTAAAATGCAGGCAAGGGAGTTCCCGTTGTGGCTCAGCGGGTTAAGAACCTGACTAGTATCCGTGAGATGCGGGTTGGATCCCTGGCCTTCCTCAGTGGGATAAGGATCCGGCCCTTCTGTGGCCATGGCGTCGGCCAACAGCTGCAGCTCCAATTTGACCCCTAGCCTGGGAACCTCCATATGCTGCAGATGCGGCCAGAAAGAAAGAAAGAAAGAAAAAAGAAAATGCATGCAAGGCAGGCATATCTGGTCAGGAAAACAAAAACCACTCAGGGAATTCAGGCAGAGGCAATTCAACGCAGAGAATTTGCTTAGATTAGAGATGGAGGAGCAGCAGAGAAACCAAGGAGGGGCAGGTGGGCAAGCCACCAGAGCTGGAGGGACACAAGGAGGAGGTGGTAGAACCAGCTCCCAAGGGCTTTGAGGGGAGCAGGGGAGGAATGTTCTCACTGTCCAAGGTGGAAGGCAAGCAGGAAAAACACTCTGGCTTCTCTCATCACCTCCACCCCCAGGCTTCTGCCACTGTCCCGCATTGGCTGAACCTAGCCAGGAATCCTGGGAAATGTAGTTTCCTATGATTCAGAGAAGGGCAGGCAATGGATCAAACAGAGAAACTGATCCCATTTTGTAGATGAGAAAGCTTGGGGATCTAAATGACCTGGTCAGGGGTATGTTGCTTAGGAATCAGCGCCATCCCAGGCACTGTGGTCCTTTGGTTGCCAGGGAAACCTAAGACAGCTCTCTGGTCATGCCTGCCAGCTACCAGTCACCACTGCCTGGGACTGGCCTCCCTTGGGAGGCTCCAGGCTCTTAGTCCCTGGTTACAAGTTCTTCTTTTGCTGGAGGAATCCTTTCCAAGCTTCTCCATCTCACTCTCAGAGAAAATTCTTCCTCTTGTCCCCTGTCAGAGGATTCTGCATCCTGACCTAAGGCAGACCCTCCGAGGACACTCTGTGCGCTCAGGCACAGTGGCTGTGCTTGATGGCAGAGTTATGGATGTTGTGGTGCTCTCAGGGAGCCCCTGCATGAGGCGCACATGTCCCAGGCCAGGAGAGAGACCAGAGGAGGGTCACACCTGAGCACCGCCACCTGGCATTTAGTGGGCAGCTGCACGCTCCGCTGGGCACTGGGCTCGGGGACATGGGGGTTATGCTGTGTGCCCTCCTAGAGCTGATGGCTTAGTGGAAGTGGGGAGCCTGGGGGTGGGGGGAGTGCCACATATGAAGACAAGGTTGAAGATTGCTACCGTTCATTGGGCCCATCTCATAAAACAGGCCTAGTTTCAAGTACTTGACACCCTACATGAATTCACGTATTTAATTCTCATCCTAATTCTGTGAAGGAGATACTACTAGTAGCCCCGTCTTAGGAGAAAGGCAGAGTTAACTAACTTGCCCAAGGTCAACATCTAGGGAGTGGTCTACCAGAAATCCATATACTAGTAGTGGTAATAGCGGCTACCATTTCCTGGTGGGTACTTGTGCTAGGCGCCACTGTAAGAGCTTTCTCTGTTAACTTGCTTCATCTTGACATCAACCCTGTGAAGGGTTATTTCCATCTTACAGATGAGGTAACTGACGCACAAAGAGGTTAAGTGACTTGCCCAAGATCACAGGCAGAGCTGGGATTCAGACCCAGGCAGCCTGAGTTCAGAATCTGCGGTCCTAACTGCCACACGATGCCAAAGTCAAAGATAAGAGTTAAAATTTGTGAGTTCCCCTTGTAGCTCAGTGAGTTAAGAATCCGGCATAATGTCCATGAAAATGCGGGTTCGATCCCTGGCCTTGATCAGTGGGTTAAAGGATCCGGTGTTGCCGTGGCTGTGGCGTAGGCTGGCAGCTGCAGCTCTGATTTGACCCCTAGCCCAGGAACTTCATATGCTGCAGGTAAAAAGAAAAAAAAAAAAAGAGTTAACCTTTGCTTGCAGGATGCTTTATACTGTACGTTTTTAGATTTTATCTCATTAGAGCAGAGACAGATCACAGTAGCCACTGGACAGGCAAGGAAACCGAAAGGTTAAAGGAGGCTGATGGCCATAGCAGCTAACAGGCCTCCCTGGTACCACGGCGGGTCCTGTGCACAGTGCTCTGTGCCCATGGGTATTGAAGTCCCCTCCGGAACCCTGTGAGGTCACCCCTCACAGGTGAGGAAGCTAAGGCTCGGAGAGATGAAGTGCCCTGGTTGGGAGCTGGGAGTCGTATAGCTGGCACTCAGATGGCAGGGCCTGTGCTCCCAGCGGCTCTATGCGATCTCCAGGGATGTCAGTGAGGATCATCCACCAAATGCCACCCGTGTGCCTGCTGTGCCAGGCTCTGTGCTGAAAGACGACGGTGGACAACACTGGCTTCGATCCCACCCTCAAAGAACTCACTTTCCCGTAATTGGATACAATCGAGGCTGACGTTCACCGTCCACGCCAGTTGCTTGTTGCCTATGCCATGCTGATTTCTAAACACTTTATATCTCAGGCTGGAATACCGGTAACGGGAACGGAACTCCCAGTGGCCTCTTCAGCTCCAGAGTCAGGGCAGTTGTGGAATCAGCTCAACAGCTCCCCGTGTCAGGCCCCCCATGCGTGCTCCTGAAAGCATCTTGGCTTTTCCTCAGCAAGGTGTGTGGTTCCAGGTAACACATCCTCTCACAGGCACGAGGTAGGAAGCAGGGAGCCAGCTAGGAACATGGTACTGCTGTTCTCTGAGGAAGCGTTCCCACCCTCTAGCTGATTTCTCAGGCGGAAAAGTCAGTGGCTTTTTCAGCCTCAATATTGGCAGGTTAGCAAAGGAGAAAGGGGTTGGAATGTGGGGAGGCCAGGTGAGAGTGTTTGCTCTGGCTGAGGGGGAAAAAAGTGAGCTTTGCCTTCTACTCAAGCCCGGTCCCAGGCATCTCTTTCCTGCCTGTGGGTGTTTGTACATTTATTTACGCAACAAAGAAAGAGAGCCTAGAGGTTAAGGGGACAGATTCTGGATTTGAACCCAGCTTTGCCATTAACCAGCAATGTGACCTTGGGCAAGTTACTTGGCTCTGTGCCTCAGTTTCCTTCTGTGTGAAGTGGGGTTGATAATAGTACCTCCCCAAAGGATCGTCGTGCGGATCAGAGGAGCCGGTACGCATAAAGTGCTTAAAATGATGCCAGGCGTACGGTAGGCTCCATGTAAGTGTTAGGCAGTGTAGTTATCCTCTCTCCCGTCCATCAGAGGGACTTGAGCATGTCCTCGAGGTGCCAGCACTCCTGGGGAGACAGGAGAGTCTCCACAAGTCCACCGGAGCTGGCCTTGGGAGTGGGGGGCTGGTGTGCCTCCATGCCGCACCCAACAGGAGTGCCCGGTAGATGGTCCTCCAGACACTGCATCAGGGAGCTGATGGGCCAGACCAGGGACCCCTAAAGCTTCCCAGAGGGGCAGTGCCACATGAGGTGGGAAAATCAGGGAAGACCTCACCCAGGAGGTGGCTTGGGAACTGGGCCTAAGAAAAGGAAGCATTGGTGTATGTACACAGCAGTTACTGCCAGCAGATTACGAGACTGAGTCCAAGATCAAGGCAGGGAGAGGGGGGAGGCTGCTCTGGTTAGAGAGCAATTGGGAATTCGCTGGGAGTCCTGGGAGTGTTTGGCCTGTGGATTATAACTAGTTTGTGTAGAGAAGTCATCTTTGCATCCAGGTTTTTAAAAAAGAACCCTCTAGGGAGTTCCCTTTGTGGCTCAGTGTGTTACAAACCTGACTAGTATCCATGAGGATGTGAGTTTGATCCCTGGCCTCACTCAGTGGGTTAAGGATCTGGCGTTGCCGTGAGGTTCAGTGTAGGTCGCAGGTGCAGCTCAGATCTGGCATTGCTGTGGCTGTGGTGTAGGCCAGCAGCTGCAGCTCTGATTCGGTCCCTAGCCTGGGAATTTCCATATGCAGAAGTTAAGGGTGCAGCCCTTAAAAAAATAAATGAATAAATAAGAATCCTCTAGAGATTGTGAACTCTTTTGGTCACGGGGAGAGGGCTTTGGAAGAGCCCCACGTTATACCTCTGTGATGATAATAATGGAACCGGTTATTAGACACTTACTGGACACCATGCTTTCTATTCATTCCTCATCGAACCTCACAGGCTCCTGTGAGGCCAGTGGCGGTGTTTCCATTTTCCAGAAGAATCACTCCATCTTCCTTTGCATTCAGTCATTGCTCCTTTGTGGGGATGTGTCTGCCACTAGCCCAGTGCTGTTCTAGATGATGGAGAGCGAGCCGAGTGGGAGAAGCTCTTGCTTCTGGTGAGAGGTATGGACAGGACAAGTAAACTACTGAAGGGAGAAGTGAATTGAAGCCATATTTTCTCCAAAGCCTCTTAACTGAGATTCAGGGGACTACTACAGAAGTGGTTAGGAATACAGGCTCAGATTCCAGCCTTATCTCTTCCTGGCTCTATGTGACCTTGGGCTAGTAACCTTCCCTTGCAGAGCTTCAATTTCCTTATCTGTAAAATGAGGATCTGGGTAATACTTGTATCAGTCAAGATTGTACTCTGCCTCTAAATAAGGCAGCATAGTCTCTTTTGCATATGGGAAGGAAAGGGATTATGGGTGGACCAGGGCAGGGCCGATGGCTGGGAGAGTGGGCTCCTTCTGACTCCTTGTGCTGCCATCCTCAGCATGTGGCTTTCAGCCTCACAATCCCAAGATGGCTGCGACACGTCCAGATAGGGTGTCCATATTCCAGGAAAGAGAAGGATGGAAGGGCTGTGCTCCTTTTTATTGGAAAGCAGTAGCTTTACCAGAAGGCCCTTTCCCCCATCCCCAGGAGACTTCCATCTAACCTCTTGTTGGCTAAAATGGGACACTTATTTAGCCAGAGCTGCAAGGGAACCTGAGAAAGCAAGCTTTTCGGATGGACATCCTGCTGCTCCAAACAAATTCCGACTTACAGAAGAGAGGAGTGGTTTTGGCTTTGACAACCACAGGGAAGTCCACCCAGCCATGAGTATGAAGCATTCGGCACAGTGTGGAGGTTCACAGTATTATCACACTGAGAGCCCGAGTTCTTGTCATCAAGGAACGCCACCCCTTTGTGCCCAGTGTCCTCATCTGCCCACTGGGAGTGATGCTCCTTGCCTTAGAGTTTCCTGAGCGGCACTTGTGAAAGCCTGGCTGAAAGGGATTTTGAAATACATCCCACCCCCATAAGACGTCATAGGTCAGGGGGATCGGGGACAGCTGGTTTTGTTTGGGAAACTGTCAGGTTTTTTAAAGCCAAACCCGGGGGTTCCCTTGTGGTGCAGCAGGTTAAGGATCTGGCATACTGCAGCAGCCCAGGTCGTTGCTGTGACACATGTTCAATCCCTGGCCCGGGAACTTCCCCATGATGCAGGTGCAGCAAAAAAAAAAAAAAAAAAAAAAAAGCCACATCCAGCCCTACCAGCTGTCAGCCCGAACATATGCCCTGTAATGGCTCATTTGTTCCCCTCAGTCCCTCTCTAGGCTAAGCAGTGTGGGGGTGAGAGCAGTAGTGACCAGATCTTGCCTGTACCACCTGGTGCTCAGTTGGGTTCGCAAGCCCAAGAGCTCCTCTTCATGCGGGGAAGCAGCCAAATCTTGTCCAGCCCACCCCCTTCTCTGCATCAGCACCACCCCTGCCTGGGCCAGGCCACTCCTGTCCCCCATGAGAATGGCTGCCCCAGCTCCCAGTGGGACTGCCTCTGCCGCTCATCAGGTTCACTATCCACGCGGCAGCCAGATGGGGTCACTGTCTCCAACATCTGCCCTGGAGGTCAGCTCTAGGCTCCTGAACACTCTGGACTCTTTGCACCTGCTGTCCATCTGTCCCTCTCACCTACTACCACCCTTCCCGCTGGTCAGAATCCTTCAGGGCTTAAACACCACCTCTTCCATGAAGCCTTCCTGACCCCCCGCGCTGTGGTGCCCAGTTCCTGTCCTCTGTCAGTTTATCCTTCTTCATGCTGCTTAGACTGACGTGCATATTTGGTAAATGCGTTCAGTTCCCATGTGTCTACCCCTCCCGCCAAAGTGCAGTGCGGGGTCGACCTCATTCATGGCTTTATTACATGGGAAGATTTCAGGAAACTTTCATGTCGTGAATGGAAATCAGTTAAATGAATGAAAACTTACTGCTTTGTTCCCCTGATTTTGAAAACACATTCATTAAAGGTAAATTGGGAAAATATAGGAAGGTATATATAAACAACATGTTTTCAAAAATCACGGGTAGTTCCAGCACTCAGTGAACATTGCAGAGTTTTTGCCAGTATTTTTTCTATGACTGCATCCGTGTATATATTTATATGTTTAATGTCATAAGGACGTGCAGAAATTTATTTAACTATTCTCTTGTGGTTGGACATTGAGGTTGGTCCTTTTTAAAATTTTTCCTTTGTAACCAAAACCATGAATTTTTGTCTTCATCTCTGTTTCTTTGGAATCAATTCCTGGAAGTAGCATTACTGGTTCGGAGGGTAAGAACATTTTATTTTATTTATTTTATTTTATTTTATTTTTTTAGGGCCACATATGCAGCGTATGGAAGTTTCCCAGCTCAGGGGTGAGTTGGAAGTGCACCTGCCAGTCTGCAGCACAGCCACAGCAACACGGGATCCAAGCCACACATGCAACCTACGCCACAACTTACGGCAGTGCCAGATCCTTAACCTGCTGAGTGGTGCTGGGAATCGAACCCTCGTCCTCATGGACACTAGTCGGGTTCTTAACCTGCTGAGCCACAACAGGAACTCCCAAGAGGGTAAGAACATTTTAAAAATCAGTTGCCAGATTGCATCTAAAATGGTTCCACCAGAGTTCCCACTGGTGCAGTGGGTTAAAAATCCCACCATAACAGCACAGGTTGCTGCAGACGTGCAGGTTCAACTCCCTGCCGGGCACAGTGGGTTAAAGGATCCGGCATTGCCACAGCTGTGGCTGAGATTCATTCCCTGACCCAGGAACTTCTGTATGCTGTGCGTGTGGCTATTAAAAAAAAGATTCCACCAACTGTGATCATTTAAAAAAAAAGGTCTATGTTCTGGAAGCAAGAGGCCGATCTCCTAGTGTCTTGGTTTCCTTTGAGCTCCTGGGGAGCCCCCGCCTTAGTCTCCTGAGGGCCCATTGCCTCCTGCCAGGTCGTCTTCCTCTGCCTGGGTCTGAGTGCCCACCCTGCGTGCAGTCCTGGGGCAGGATGTTTGATTACAGTGTTGTTCAAACAGAGCTGCCGGCCTCCCCGCCTCTCAGCTAGTCTGTGGGCCCCAGAGGAGGCTTTGCACCTGGCCTAGGGTTACGAGCCCTCCTAGAGCTCACCGTGGTGGCATCACTGCAGGGGCAGGGCTGGCATGCGCGCTCCTAAGAGCGGCCTGGCCCCACAGCCCTCCGCTCCGGAAGCCCTCCTGTATTTCTCAGGTGGGTGCCAGTCCCTCACCCCTCTGTCCCCAGCCGTGACTAGGTGAGTTGTCCCGAAACTGCTACTGTGAGGTCGCCCTGCTCTCCCCACCTCCCGCCTCCCCCGGGGCGAGGAGGAAGCGCGAGTCCGCCTGCCCAGGATGTTTGTGTTCACACAGGTGAAGTGGCCCTGCAGGTTCTGGAAAGAGGAAACCTTTCATAGGAGAGAAAGTGAACCAGAGAGAGAGTGACTGGAGTGGCCGTGGGTGTGAACCCACCACACACAAAGGCATGAAACTGATCCTTAGGGCTGGGAGGTGGGTCTGCAAAGATCAGACAGCTGAGAGATTTAAATATATTTTCCTGGGTTTTTTGTTTGTTTGTTTTTTGTCGTTTTAGGGCCACACCGAGGGCATATGGAGGTTCCCAGGCTAGGGGTCTAATCGGAGCTGTAGCCACAGACCTATGCCACAGCCAAAGCTACGCGGGATCCGAGCTGCATCTGTGACCTACGCTACAGCTCACGGCAACACCAGATCCTTAACCCACTGAGCGAGGCCAGGGATCGAACCTGCAACCTCATCGTTCCTAGTCAGATTCATTTCCACTGAGCCACAATGGGAACTCCCCTGTTTTTTTTTTTTTTTTAATTATGTATGTAATGCAAGAGTAGGATCTCATTGTTTAGAAAGAATTCATACAATGCAAAAGACTTTTTACAGCTTTGTTATTAGGAAACATAGCATATGCACTGAGAAATATGTAAGACACCAACATACAGCTTAGTGAATAATTATAAAGCAAGCACTCACATGACCCCCAAATCAAGGAAGAGAAGCTTGGCAGCACCCAGAAGCCTTTGTGCATCGTCCTGAGAACCCTCCCCCTCCCCAGAAGCCACTACTCTCGGGACTTCCATGCTCATCGTGTCTTGCTTTTGAAGTCTGGTCACCTGTGTGAGCAACTCTGCATGTCATGCTCCCACTGTGCCTGTTTTTGAACTTTATAGAAGTGGAATCGTAACTCATATCATGTTCTTTGGCTTTTTTTGCTCAGCATCATGTCTGCAAGCTGCATCCTGGTTTTGATGTCAGTGTCTTTCTGGTATTAAGGCTCACATTTGGAAGTTCCCACGTGGCACAGCAGGCTGAGAATCCAGCATTGCTGCAGCCATCACGCAGGAACTGCAGTGCGGCTTCCATCCCTGGCCCGGGAACTTGCACATGCCTTGGGTGCGGCCAAAAAAAAAAAAAGCTCATTTAAGCTGTATGACTTTTCCTACTTGTGTACTTTTTTAATGAGGATTAAGGAGGGAAAATGACTCCAACACTGATATTGAGGCTTTAATAAGTGAGTTGGTTGAAAGCGACCCTCTTAAATAAATAATAGTACAGGTGGTCTGTTAAGTAAATAATAGTACAGGTGGTCTGTTAAGTAAATAATAGTACAGGTGGTCTGTTAAGTAAATAGTAGTACAGGTGGCCGGCGGCTGTGTCAGTGGAGGTGCGTGACTTTGGGAAGTTTGGGAGCTTCGGGACGAGAGAAGGGTGATCACAGGTACATACTCAGCCACTCCCCTCCCTGGGGTAGCAGCGCAGCTGGAGGTTGGCCTTCCAGATTTTAGCTCTGTGTTGACCTGGGTGGCTATATAGAGATAAAATAGCTGGGAATTGTTTTTAATACTTTTTTTTTTTTTTGTAAGAGAGTATGCCATTCTTCTTTTTTTGGTCTTTTCAGGGCCACACCCGCAGCATATGGAAATTCCCAGGCTAGGGGTTGAACCGGAGCTGAAGCTGTCAGCCTGCACCACAGCTCATGGCAATGCTGGATCCTTTAACCCACTGAGTGAGGCCAGGGGTTGAACCCACGTCCTCACGAATACTAGTCGGGTTCCTTACCTCTGAGCCACGTTGGGAACTCCTTCTTTTTTCTTTTTCTTTTTTTTTGGTCCATTCTTCTGAATTACTTCTCCCTGGGGTTTCTGAGTTTGTTCTCTGATTAAAGTAGCCAGTTTCCTTACAAGTTTGCACTTCAGGGTGATCTATGTATACGTATGGTCTTGGCCTGCAGACATTGGGAGCCTGGAATCTGGAAGGGAGCTAATGGGGTGAGTTAACGTGGGATCGTGACTCAGGAGCTTGAACGTGTGCAGGGCTGTGGTACGGCCATGGGCGTGTGCACACATGTGAAACACACAGGGGGTGAGGACGGGGACATGAGGAACAGGGTCGCAGAGAGGTAGAGCAGACATGGAAACACGGGAGAGAAATAGAAATAGACAGGGACCCAGACACAGGAGACCAGCTGGGTGGCTGCTTGGTTAGTTGGTTATCTGGCTGAGTGTCTGGTTCCCAGATTTGTTTGCTTTTCTATGGACTCGGGATGTACTTCTGGAGGACTCTCCCTGCTGTAGACCTGGGAATAGAGCGCTAGACCGGGCCGCAGGCATTTGGGTGTCTGACCTCCTCTCCTCCTCCCTTCCCCCTTGGAGGCATTAGGAGTGAAGATGCTTTGTCTTATTTATTATGATTTTTTTTTTTAATCCTGGATAAGGCTGTCTGAGGGCTTATTCTGTGCCATTGCTATGAGGCGTGGTGCCTTACGGGGGTCCCTGCAGGCCCCTCCAGCGCTGCCGTGACGGGGCTAGGATTTGATCCCAGGTGATCTAACTCCAGAGCTCAAACCTCATTTCTGCCTTAAAATTTACAGAGGGCAGGCATTTATCAAGCACCCACCATGTCTACGGCTCTACCCCTGCTTTTTAGAGATGATGATAGTGACAACGGCCATAGAGTCGCCTACCAGGGTTCAAGGCCTAGCTCTGCCCTTTCCCTCACCGGGTGATCTTGAGCAGCTACCTGAGCCTCAGTGTTCCTTTCTGTAAAGTGGGGGGACCAGTAGGGCCTTCCCCAGGGACGCTACTCGGGCTGAGCAGGGCCAGGTGCGCGGGCAGTGCTTCTTACTGGGGTGCCCTTGTGACGTGTAGCTTCGGGAACTGGACCATTGGAGCGGACCTCCAGCCTGGCTCCTGGCTCCGTAAGTGACAGGTTCTCCTCTCACGTTTGACAGCTTGTACTTCCATGTGCATTGACCCCCTGAGAGGTCGCAGGGCAGACTCGAGTGAGCCAGAGCCAGCCAGGTTCAGACCCCTGCTCCTCTGACCTTCTGGAAGTAATGTCCCCTGTCGGAACTGTGGTCTCCCCATTTTGAAACGGAGGTGAAAAGAACACTGCCAAGGTCATTCAGGAACTTGAAGTCAGTGCTCCGCAGGGGGCCTGGATGGGGAGGGGGAGTTAGGGTGATGACTGTGGGCAGCTGGGTGCCACCCAGGGTAACCAGGCCTGGCTATGTGTGTCCTCTTCAGCCCCCGCCCAGCACAAGGAGCCTTCCTGGCCTCCGTGCCTCTGGTGGGTTCCACTGCCGCCTTCACCCCACAGGGCCGTCCTCAGGTGAGGAGGACAAGCAGAGCCCGAGACGCCTCCGGCCTGGACCCCCAAGAGCACGATGGAAAGAACAGGGCTTTAACAGATGTTCTTTGACAAGGAGTCCCTGGCTTTGTTTAATCAAGATTGTCAAATATTGATTTAATCTCCGGGCCCAACAGATGTGATCTTAGCAGGTTTCAGTGGCAATTAGCTGGGATTAGTTAGCAAGTCAGGTTCCATGCTGACAAGAAACCATTTTCTAAAGGAAGCTTAGCCTGGCCACAGGAGTGAGCCCTGTGGGCAGGGGTGTGTATGTGCTAAATATTTAACCACCAGTCCGACCTGGACAGCAGCAGCCACAAGAGCAGACTCAGAAGCCGGGTCCTGGAAGCCCTATGGGACCCAGGGGGAACACTTGGGGTTCCAGGCAGCAGCCCTTTACCAGAAAACTTCCTTATCACCATAAATGGCACGGCCACACAGGGCGTGTGGCTTGTCATTGGGCCTGGCGGGAGCCGGGAGATCCCTCGAGGCATGTCCGGCTGCCTGGAGCCATGTCGTGCCCCTGACTGTGTCTCTCCACAGGGGGGTCCCCTGACCACAGAGGCCCCTAGCCTGGCTCTGTCACTGTGTTCCCACTCCGCCACCAGAGCGGCAGCCCCTGGGTGGGCCTGGCACTTGTGCCCATACTCCAGGAACCATCCTTTTTTAATTTTGTATTTCAAAGTCTCATTTGCAGTGAGTGGGACTGTGCCCAGAATTGGAACAAGATGCTCAATCCACATGTGCTTCGGGGGAGGTAGTGACACCCTCGCCTAACCCACCCGGCCCCCCAGGAACTCAGAAGCAGGGGGCCTCCTCTGGCCCTGGCTCCAGGGCCTCCAGGAAGGAGGGGCCTGCCCTTCCTCTTGTTCACAGTTGGCCGGTGGAGGCTCCTTGGCTTCTGAGCACAGCGGAACCAGGGTTCGTTTCAAGGCCACATTTGGTCCCATAGGTTTGCTTGACATTCGTTATTATTATTGCTGCTTCTACTACATAAGTGGAAATGATAATGGCTAATACCTGTATACTGTGTGCCAAGGATAGTCTAAGTCTCTGCGTTCATTACCTCATAACACCCTTGAGAGTTAAGCCCTGTTATTATCTCCATTTTACAGATGGGAAAACTGAGGTGTAGGGAGACTAAGTCACTCTCCAAGGTCTTAACAAAGTGGCAGAGGTAGCAGTTGAACCCAGGTAGTCTTTGGTTCTCAATGCTACCGCTGCCACATCAGGAAACATCTCCAAGATCATGAGTAAGAAAAGCAACTGTGGAGGTAGTATTCATTTTTTAAAAATTTGCGGCTCTCTATATAAGCCTTTACTGCAGTTTAAGCGTTCTGAGTAAGGACTACTAAGAAGCACATGAACTTGAGCTGGGGTGCCCTCCCTTCCCTCAGTGCGTCTGGGTGTGAGCACCTTCCCAGGCCACAGAGGAATCTCCACTTGGAAAGAGGTGTATTTTTCAGACTCCCTGGCCCTGGAGACAAGGTCCAGTGGGGACTGGTTCTCAACTGGGAGGGCTGGGCCCCTCTTCCATTGTAACTGCATCCCTCAGGGCTTCTCAGGGCATGGCTTTCACTCTGCCCTTGTTTTCCCTCACAGGCTCACTCTTTTTGTTGTTGTTGTTGTTATTGTTTTTAGGGCCACCAATGTGACATATGGAGGTTCCCAGGCTAGGGTTCGAATCAGAGCTACAGCTGCCAGCCTACGCCACAGCAATGTGGGATTCGAGCCGCATCTGCAACCCACACCACAACTCATGGCAGTGCCGGTTCCTTAACCCACTGAGCAAGGCCAGGAATCGAACCTGCATCCTCATAGATACTAGTCAGGTTCACTGAGCCACAACAGGAACTCCCACAGGCTCACTTTTAGAACTGAAAACTTAACCCCAGCCTGAGACGCCCCTCCCCTGTGCAGTTGCAAGCGTTTCCTTGTAGACTCAGAGAATGATCTGGAAGAAGACTTGTAAAACCTGTTCACAGGGCTTCTCTCTAGAATGTGGATTGGGGCAGGGCCTCATCAGGGTCCTGAAGAGGGCCTTAAACTTACATGCTAGTGAAAATTCATACACAGACAATGTTTATCCCCATCCTATTTTACTCCTTAAAAGTAACCACTATTAACAGTTTGGTGGATGTCTTCCTAGACCCTTTCTCATACACACACACACACTCACACTAACAAAATCTGCCCCCTTTTTATTTAAACCAAGTGGGGTCCTGCTATGCAAACCACTCCCCAACTGGCTGCTTTCCCTTCCCAAGTGGCAGCGAAGATCAAGTGAAGGAGTATAAGCCGTGAAGCTGGATCACCTGGGTCCACATCCCAATGCCACTGGCTGGGTTTTTTTTTTTTTTTTTTTTTTGGCCTTTATCTTTTCAGGGCCGTACCTGCGTCATATGGAGGTTCCCAGGCTAGGGGTGAAATCAGAGCTATAGCTGCTGGCCTACACCAGAGCTCACGGCAATGCCGGATCCCCAACCCACTGAGCGAGGCCAGGGATCAAACCTTTGTCCCCATGGATGCTAGTCAGATTCATTTCCATTGAGCCACAACAGGAACGCCCCCAATGCCACTGCTTTAAAATAAGCAGGGTCCCTCAGTTCATCCCTCCCGCAAAGGCTTGTCATGAGGATTAAATGGGTTAATGCATGTAGAGCATTTCCCCTGGTCCACACTGAGCACTCAGCACGAGCTAGGCTCGCTCACTCGGGGCCACATGGGCAATCTGCGCGCAGGACACATTGCTGCCTGTGCTGTTACAGCTGCAGTACCTTCCCAGGATGAGAGGCACCCATATTCTCCTAACCCATCCTCTGCTCTCTGGCATTTGGGCTGCTCCCAGCTCTTCCATATTATAGAGATGCCACAGGACGAGCACCCCTGTAGGAACCATGACCCCTGTGAGGCCCTGCCCCCAGTCCCCGTGTGCAGTGGGGGGACCGTCTGAGGGAGAGATTCCTGGAAGGGGAATTGCTGGATTCAGA
Organism: Catagonus wagneri; assembly: GCA_004024745.2. NCBI lineage: Eukaryota > Metazoa > Chordata > Mammalia > Artiodactyla > Tayassuidae > Catagonus > Catagonus wagneri. The sequence continues at coordinate 1,338,193 of PVHT020000178.1, read as the reverse complement.
TAAAACAGTCTGCACGGCTAAAATGTCAATGCATAATTCCACTTCATTCTTCTGGTCCCCCAAAGGGAAAAAACTGTTCCACTTTACACCCTTAGAAGCAGGACAAGCCACTCTGGAACTCTGACGTGTGTGGGACCCGCGCCTGTTTGAGTGCCATAGCTGTGCATGGCTGCCCTGCCCCTCTGGGCAATGCCCTTGACTCCTCAATGGGAAGGTGGACCCCTCCCGGATGCCCAGGAAAGTTTAAATTAGAAACACCCCTTCTCTGGGTTCTTTGACATTAAATATGAAAACGCAGATTCCCACAGCATGATATTGTGATATAGTAAGAAAAATGGAGTTCCTCTCATGGCTCAGCGGTTAACGAACCCTACTGGTATCCATGAGGTTGCGGGTTCGATCCTTGGCCTCACTCAGTGGGTTAAGGATCCGGCGTTGCTGTGAGCTGTGGTGTAGGATGCAGACGCGGATCGGATCTTGTGTTGCTGTGGCTGTGGCGTAGGCCAGCAGCTGTAGCTCCAATTGGACCCCTAGCCTGGGAACCTCCATATGCTGTAGGTGTAGCCCTAAAAAGGCCAAAAAAAGAAAAAAGAAAAATATTATGATCTTCATTTAGGTTCCTGGCACTAGAGCTTCTAAAACCCTTGGAATTTCCTGAGAGATATGGCTGATACCGTCTTTTGTTATTCAAAATCAGTTCCTTTCAACAGTACCTGAGTTTATGCTAAAGAGCTGACTCTCGGTGGACGAAAGGAACCAACCACGTGGTTAGAGCTTTGGCACTTTCAGCTCCACCCTCCTGACCTCTGGAAAGGGGAGAGGGGCTGCAGTGATTTAATAGATCACGCCTTAATAACCTCTGTGAAACCCTAAACAGCAGGGCTCGGAGAGCTTCTAGGCTGGTGAACCCAGCCACATGCTGGGAGGGTGACGCACCCCAGACTCCACGGGAACAGAAGCTTCTGCACTCAGGACACTTCTGGACCTCATCCTTATGATAAATCAGGAATAGTAAGTGTTTCCCTGAGTCCCACAAGATGTAATAGCAAATTAGTGAGCTTGAGGGGTGGGTCGTGGGATCCTCTGATTTGTAGGCAAGCCGGCTGGAAGTGTGGGTAACCTGGAGACCCGCTGCTTCCAGTTGGGGTCTGAAGTGGGGACAGTCTTATGGGACTGAGCCCTTTGTGGGGTCTGTGTAAACTCTGTAGTTAGTGTCAGAATTGAACTAAATTGTCAGACACCCAGCTGAAGAATTGATTGGTGTGGGAAACCCACACGTTGGGTTTCAGAATTGTTGAGAGTCCAGAACAGATCATAGTAGTATATGGCCATGGTCAAGGCCCTGCTCATTGTTCTTTGGGCTGATGGAGCAGCGTTTTTGCCATGATACTTCCTAATGAGATTTTGGACATTTCCATCCATCTCATTTCCTGGGGGAGCTCTAAAAATTGGTCCTGCGTATGCTCAGATTTCCAATAAAATGGGGAAAGATATAGGGAGGAGCAAAGAGATTCTTAACCTGGAATCTGCTGAGCTGTTGCTGCCTTTGTAGTGTTTTGTGCTTATGAACTGATTTTGGAGGTTCTTGTGTCATCTGTGTGTTCACACAGCACACCCGATGGACCTGCCACATCTTTGATTTAGAGCGAAGTGGTGAAGGTGCGGGAGCCAGACCATCGAGGTTGGACTCCCAGCTGCTCCGCCTCCCAGGTGTGAGACTGGGCCATGTTAGGCTTGCCTCGTCTGTAAAATGGGCATGCTGGAAGCCCCTGCTTCCTAGGGTCATTGTAACACGCTAGTTAATACACCCTACATGGGCAGCCTCATACCTGGCACATCAGGAGAGCCCATAAGTGTTAGTAGCCTAATTGTCGTAAAGGTTACCGCCGTCCTATCCATCCCCTGTCCCCAGTCCACAGGGCAAGAACACATATGTTAGGTCCCAGTTCACTACAGACTTGGAGCTGTTCAAGGTCCAAGGAGACTGAGATTGGCAGGGTGCCGGGTGCCATACCCTCAACTGGGAGTAAAGCTGGCGTGAGCAGGGCCCTTGGCCAGTCTGTGATGGACATGCAGTATGAATGAGAAACAAACTTTTGTTATGTAAGCCTGTGAGCTCTTGGGGTCCTTTGTTAGTGCAGCTTAGCTCAGCCCATCCTGCTGTCCTGAGGAGGGACAGTTTCTGGCTGGGGAGAAATGAAGAGGTCGGGTTGGGAATGTGCAGTTTGCAACGCATATGAAATACAGGTGTGGTGATGTCACGTAAGCCAGTGAATACCTGAGTTTGGAACTGAGAAGAGCAATTGGTTCTGGAGGTAGTTTTACTGTGTGTCTCCAGTGAGGAAAATGAGAATCATGAGGTGCAGGACCTTGATCACCTGAAGAGCTGGGGCTCGAACTCAGGGCTGCCTGACCTCAGGAATGGAGCAGCTGGAATCAGTCCCAGCTCTGCCACCTCATCATCATACGGTCTTGGATACATTCCCTCACTCCTCAGTTTCTCGTGTGTGAAATGGAGAAAATAATGATACCTACTCCCAGTCTTGCTGTGAGGGTTAAGAGGGAGAACGAATGTCAGATGCTGAAACACAGACCTGAACCAGAGAAGGGTCATATTCATGGTAGCTGTTGTTATAGTGGTTGTGTTGTTGTTTCGTCATGTAACTAAAACCTAAAACGTCCAGCGGCAGGAAGTGGAATCTGGTTGGCTTCAGGTCCAGGCTTGATGTAGAGACTCAAATGGTGACTCAGTACCCCACTCCTCCCAGATTGTCTCTAACTCTGAGCGCCTTCCATAGATGGCTCTTCCCTCATGGTCACAAGATAGCTGCAGTGATTCCGTCCTCGCATCCTCTCTGGCTTGGGATAGGAGGGGAAAGTATATTCTTCACCCCCAGCACTCGTAGCAAAGACATCACTGGGTCTCTGGTTCTGATTCTATCACATGATTTGTTCCTGTCCTTAAGAAGAAGCCCCGCTCTAGCCCATTGGATGAGAGTCAGAGAGGGCAGGTTCTCAGAGGGAAATGTGGGCTTTGGTCAGAGAAAGAAGTCATGGAGGCCGGGGGAGCAAACTGTAAGTGTCTAACACTGGAAGGCTTGTGTTTTTCCCTTCTGCTCTGCGCTGTGTGGTTCTGGCAGACACTGTAGCCCCGCAGAGCAGAGCAAGGACTCTGGGGCTGTGGTGCTTTGCCTGTCTGTCAGCTGTGCTAACCTCCAGGCTTAGGAGGCCTGGTAAGCACGCATCCTCTCAGCTCAGAGTTCTCCAGCTTCTTCACAAACGACAGCCTGGAAGTATGTACACACATGCACCATTAATTGCCTGCTCTCCTAACAGACCCTGATGTTTTCAGGGAACCAGTGCGGCCAGCCCCCAGGGCTAAGTCTTCACTGGCCTGAGGACAATCAGGATGACAGACTTTATGGATTGACGTGCTTCTCTGGCAACCGGAGTAGCAACCGGAGTAGCCGTAATTGACCCTGTTCTGGCCAATGAGACATAAAAGAAAGTCGGTAGAGGTAGGGAAAATGTTCTGACAGATATTCTCCTTCCTGATTCGGGTCAGATCAGTAAGAAGAACCCTCTTACATCAGCCATTTCTTTACTCTGTGTCAGTAGTTCGGTGAGAAGCACGGCTGTGGCCACCAGCAGCACACTGAGGGAAGGCAGGAGGGGAAGAGAAAACCCTGGTGTCCTTGCACTGTACCAAGTGTGCAGCTGCCACAGCCAGCCTCCCTGTCACAGGAGATAATGAAATGTCTTCATCGCCTGAGACAGCACTGGATGGTATTGTTACTTGCAGCCAAATGTATCCCACCTGACTCTCCCACAAACTCTTGCTTCTCATTGCGCAGCTGCCTGGGCCTCACTTGCTGCCATCCACCATCCCCAGCCGCCTTCCTTGCACACAGCATCACGCATTAGTCAGGGTCCTCAGATACCCGCAGCAGAAGCCTGGCTTGACGTCTTGGGCAGAAGCAGATTTATCAGGAGCTGATAGAATCAACAGGAGGCCAGAGGAGCAATTGTAGAAAATAGGCCAAAGAAACACTGGAAGGAAGGAACTCGAGGGTCCCTAGCAAGTCACACGGCAAGAGAAGCCAGATTCACATTTCCCATCAGTGCGGAACACCCTTCAGCCCTTCATGCTCTTAGCTGAGGTCCCATGCCCACCCCTGGCTGTGCTTCTCTAATTGAGGGGAGAGGGAAGACCTCCTGCCAGAGATACAGGAAGAAATGGTGAAGTAGCAGGGGCTGGGAGGGGATGGTATTATCCCCGTTTTACAGACTGAAGATGAAGTCACAGTTTCAGTCCCCAGTCCATGGCACAGCAACGTCTGAACCCAGGCAGTCTGGCTCTCATTACGAGGGCTCCCCATCAGGAAGCTCAGGGTGCTTTTAGGAGGGGGGAGCGCGACAGAGACAGCTGGAAAGGGACCAGTGTGCACAGTCCCTGAATTCCAGAGAGGCTGTGGGTCTCATACACTCAGTCTGTGAGCGTCACAGGGAGACTCGGCTGCACCTGCTCGGGGAAGGGATTTGTGCAGAGACCGGGGCCTCAAGAACATCTGTGTGTTTTCACAGAAGGAAGCAAAACGAATTGGGAGTTTTTGACTGAGCTGGAAACAAAATGCCATCAGCAAAGCCCATCTGTCAGAGGTGTTTGCATAAGCAAGTCAGGGTCGCATCGGGGCCACTGCTTTTCCCAGCCAGCCCAAATGTGGCCTCAGAGGACTAATCCTCTGAACTCTGCAGGCTGACCCAAGGGCACTGCTGAGCTGCCAAGCATCAGTGGTGCCCTCATCTGGCCTGATCACCCTAGCCTGGCCTGGGATCAGGGACCCAGTGGAGTAGGGGGCTGCCCTCAGGCCCTGTTCTCTGGTGAAGCTGTAGACTATGACTAAAAGTTGCAAGCCATCAGCCCCTGCTCAGATCTGGCCCGCATACTTTGTTGACCCCTCATTGCACTGTTTGTTGGTAACGTTATTAAGTATTTATCTGTTGAAATACACGCAGGTAATGTAAATGGTAGTTAGTGATGTACCAGAAAAAGTAATGCTCCTTCCACCTCTTCAAAAGCTTAGATCCTGGGAGAACACAGTAGCTCATGATCTTTTTCTTTTTTTTTCTTTTTAAGGCCTCACCTGCGGCATATGAAAGTTCCCAGGCTAAGGGTCAAGTTGGAAATGCAGCTGCCAGCCTACACTGCAGCCACAGCAACACCAGATCTGAGCCGCATCTGCTACCTACTCCGTGGCTTAAGGCACGGATCCTAGACCATCTGAGTGAGGCCAGGGATTGAACCTGCATCCTCATGGATACTAGTTGGGTTCTTCATCCACTGAGCCACAACGGGAACTCCCAGTAGCTCGCATTCTTATGGGGAGGGAGACCAGGGATAAATCAGAGGATTAAGTATTTACATATGTGTGTGTGTAAATACACACTAAGGAAATTAAAGTAAGCAGAGGTGGGGCTGGGAGTGGAAGAGAAAGAGACACCCAGTTTCCCTCCCCAGAGGCAACCACTGTGAGCAGTTTCTTGTAATACTTTTAAGAGGTCATCTCTGCTTGTTAGTTTATTGCTGTTACAGCTGTGGTTTTGGTTTTTCCAATTAGGAGATGTTGCATACAATTCTAGATTTCTGGTTTCTCTTGAAAAAAGTCCCACAATCAGGCATCCACGTTCCTCTGAAGCTTGGGTTGCAGGAGCTAAGGCCCACCTGCTACTTTGGAAGACGCCTATCCTGTCCAGGTCACCGAAGCTTCACCTGGCCTCTCTTCCATCTCTTAATAAACCCAACCCTGGGGACTTTCCACTTTCTTGCCCCTTCTCCGCCCCCTCTCCTGCATGCCTCCCTGCAGCATCTTCAGGAATGCTCCGTGCTCACTGGAAGCCAGGAGGAGGGCCAGCTCTTGCTCCCCACGCCCACCTCTCCCCTCACCTGGTCCTCACTTTCTCAGGTGCCCTAGGCTCCCCTCACTGCTCCATGAATCTTGCTTCATGCTCCCCACTCGGTCCCTCTTTGCCAACTAACTCCGTACCTCTGGGCACTAGTTACAAACGCCTACTACTCATGTGCACACTCACACAGGAAATCTTTCACTTCCTCACTCAGAAGGCACCAACACTCACTGACCACAATGGCCACGTCCAGCTCCACCTTCTTTCCAAGGGAAAGGAAAGTTGTCAGTGACGTTGCATCAGATGCCTCGCCCAACCCAGCACTCTGCTGCCCTGAATAGAATCTGTTCTGTTGGCAGGAGAAAGGGGTACAGCTGCCGGGACAACGAGCAGGTTTTGCCACAGGCCATGATCCAGTTTCCCCTTCCTTCCCCACTGAGGGTTTCATGTTCCAGAAGCTCAAGGTGCAGACAAAGGGGAGCGATCCTGCAGAGTACTTTCTGTTGCCGGGCAGAAGAGGCACGAACTCCCTTCCTCAGAGGGAAGTCGGGGTGCCCTTATACCCCAGGTTAGGTAGAGGCTGTCCATTCGCTCATTCATACACTAAACAGTGAACAAGTGACCTGGACACCATTCCAGGAGCTGGGGCTATATCACTGAACAACACAGACACCCCTGCCATTCTGAGACTGATAACTTAGTGACGGAGATAGTAAGTAGATAACGAAGAAATGAATATCAGTTAGTGGTAATTGCTAAGGAAAAAGAGAAGGCAGAGCAGGTGACAGAAAGATTTCTGAGGGTGGCTTGGGAAGGCTTCATTAAAGAGCGGACATCACACAAGGGAACCAACCTGGTGAAGGTCCGAGGAAGGCTATCCACGTATCCTGAATGGGGCCTAATGCATGAAGAACAGAAAAGACCGGTGTGATGCGATCTTAGTTGGGCTGGGGAGAGGCATCGGGGAGCATGGCCAGGTCTGTGGGGCTCGTGGGCCAGCAGAAGGGATTTGGATTTTATTCTAATGCAGTAAGAAGCCACTGGGGACATCTCAGCAAGGTAGTGATGGCCATTGACCTACAGGCTCTCACAGTATCTATCAGTCACATAGATCATCACGTATGGTAATCACACAGGAGTCTAGAGATGTTTCCTCCCCCAAATCCACCAGTGCTCATGGTGATTCCTCTTTTTCACTTTCTTTCTGGAGGTGGGCTGGTGGGGTGGACCGCAGAACAAATGGACAACAGTGCAGCCTCTGCATACAGATGGGACTTACAGGGGGTAGAGGAACACATTCAGTGACACCACAGGAGAAAGTCAACCAGATCCTCAAAGTGGGAAGCTCCATGGGACAATAACCCCCTTCTTCCATAAGTAAAGAGCATCAAGATAGGGATGGTGATGTGCGGGTTGCAGAGCAGTGGAGACTTAAGAAATATATCTGCCAAAGCAGAGTACAGATCTTGTTTGGATCCTGATTTGAACAAACCAACTCTCAAAAGACACCTTTGATTCAACCAGGGGAAATGTAATGCAGTCAGGGTATGACATGACGTTAAGGAATTCTCATTGGTGTTCCCGCTGTAGTGCAATGGGATTGGCAGCACCTCTGCAGCGCAGGGTGGATCCCTGGCTCAGCACAGTGGATTAAGGATCCAGCGCACCTTCAGCATAAGTCACGACTGCACCTTGGGTCTGATCCCTGGCCTGGGAACTCCATATGCTACGGGGTGGTCAAAAAAGAAAAAGAAATCTTACTGATCAAGATGGGTATATAAGGTATTGTGGTCATTATTTTTGAAGGATTTATATGCTATAGTATTTATAGGTGAAATGGCCAGATAGCTGGGATTTACTCTCAAATATTCTGCCAAAACCAAAATGGAACAGTGGGGGGACAGATGAAAGAGTAAGGCACTTAATGGTGTTGAACGGGTGGCTCATCATTTTCTTCTCTCTGCTTTGGGGTGTTTGAAATTTTCCATTATAAAAAAGGGTCATTTCAATGAGTAAAGCTGTCCAAAAAAAAAAAGTCATTCTGTGAGAGCAGTAACATTACAACTCACCTTTGCCTTTTCTACCTTTTCAGCATGGCAGGGAAGGCACCCCTGCAGCCTGCCAGCCCTGGAGCACACCTGCCGCTTGCCCTTCCCTGCTGAGCCACTCAGCCTGGAGCCCCCGGGGCAGCACCTGCCTCGTGAGGTTGTCCTGGCTCAGCTGTCCACAGCGATGGTGGAGAACTCCACAGGCTCACAACCTTCCCGTCAGGCTTCAGGGGCCGGCATCCTTCATCCTGGGACTGGTGGCCCTGAACAATGGCTGAGGGCCAGGGGACCCCTTAAAGGTAGTCTACAGCTTTGAGGGGCCAGTAGCACTCCAGTGGTCGTGGACTATGACCGCCTATCGGCCCATTCCCAATGATGGCGTGGACCTGGCAGCCAGCTGTGGGGCCAGGGCGGCTGATGGCCTCCCAGGGCCACACACAGCGGACTACACTCCCATGGGATTCTGGGTCCAGAACGGCAGCATGCCCCAGCCGGTGGGTGAGAGCCCGGCCAGCGCCCCCACCCGCCCCAGCCCCACCACCCCCGCAGTGCCCAAGATGGGCGTGCGCGCGAGAGTGGCCGACTGGCCGCCCAAGCGGGAGGCCCTGAGAGAGCAGAACAACCCGAGCCCCTCACAGGACGCAGATGGCATGAAGGCCACAAAGGCGGCCCATTCCATGAGGAGCATACAGAACGGACAGCCCCCCGCCAGCACCCCAGCTTCCTCGGGGCCCAAAGCCTTCCACCGACTGTCCAGGAGAAGGTCTAAAGATGTGGAATTCCAGGACGGGTGGCCCCGGTCCCCGGGCAGGACCTTCCTCCCCCTGCGGCACCGCAGCAGCAGCGAGATCACCCTCAGCGAGTGCGACGCGGAGGACACTGCGGAGCCCCGGGGGACCCGGCACCCCGGGGCACTGCCGCTCTTCCGAGAGTACGGGAGCACGTCCTCCATCGACGTGCAGGGCGTGCCCGAGCAGAGCTTCTTCGACATCCTCAACGAGTTCCGCAGCGAGCAGCCGGAAGCCCGGGGCGCCCCCAACCTCACGGAGCTCCTCCGGGCCGATCCTGGCTCGCGCCTCGCAGGGGGCGGCAGCGGAGCCAAGGGGGACGCCCGCAACGGGCAGCCTGCAAAGGACAGCCTTCTGCCGCTGCCGCCCACGAAGGAGAAGGAGAAAGGCCGGAAGAAGCCCACGCGGGGCCTGGGCGGTGGGGACACCGTGGACTCGTCCATCTTCCGGAAGCTGCGGAGCAGTAAAGCCGAGGGCGAGGCGGCCCGCTGTCCTGGGGAGGCCGAGGAGGGCCGGAGCCCCCCGGAGGCCAGCAGGCCGTGGGTCTGCCAGAAGAGCTTCGCCCACTTCGACGTGCAGAGCATGCTGTTCGACCTCAACGAGGCGGCCGCCAACCGGGCGTCCACGGCCCAGCGGCGAAACACAACCACAGGAGCCTCGGCCGCCTCCGCCACGGCGTCCCTGACGGCGTCGCGGGCCCACAACCTCGGCACCGTGGACCCCGCCTTCACCAGCACCGAGGACTTGAACTGCAAGGAGAACCTGGAGCAGGACCTCGGCGACGACAACAGCAATGATCTGCTGCTCAGCTGTCCGCACTTTCGCAACGAGATCGGAGGCGACTGTGAGCGCAACGTGAGCTTCTCCCGAGCGGCCGCGGGCTCCCCGGTGGGAAGTGGAGGTGGTGGCAGCGGCGGTGATGGCCGCCCGCAGGAGCCTGCCCTGAGCGCCTACCGCACCAACGCCAGCATTTCCGTGCTGGAGGTGCCCAAGGAGCAGCAGAGGACGCAGAGTCGCCCGAGGCAGTACAGCATCGAGCACGTGGACCTGGGCGCGCGCTACTACCAGGACTACTTCGTGGGCAAAGGTGATGTGGGGGTCGGGCAGGCGGGCACAGCTTGTCTCTGCGACTCTCACTGCGCGTTCATTTCCTGTGTGCCGGGCCCTGCCTGGCAAGATGCAACCCCCTGCCCCAGAGGGGCTGTGAGAATGCAGTGAGCACATGAGTAGCACCTAGAAACCCAGGGCTACGGAAGACAATCCACATGCATTAATTTAGCAAATATGTGCTGGATTCAGCTATGTGCCAGGCACTTGGTAGGGCCCGGGGATACTGTATTGACCAGCTTAAAGCAAAAACCTTGTCTTCCTAGCCTATAATAAGTCTTAGTGGGGTAAAACAAACAATAAAAGTAGATGCATATGTAAAATATATAAGGTGTCGTGGGGTGGCAAGTGCTGTGGAGAAAAGTCAAGCAAGAAAGAGGGGAAATAGTGTCTGTTTTGGGGGTTGCACTTCAGTAGGGAACGGTCAGGGAGGGCCTCATGGGTGGGTGCCCTTTGAGTCCTGAGTTGAAGGAGGTGAGGGAGGGATGCTTGTGGAGATTAGGGACAGTGTTCCTGGCAGAGGCAGCAAGTATAATAGTCCTGGGACACTGGAGGAATAGGGAGGACAGCGTTGCGGGGATAGACTGATGGAGGGAGAGTGGAAGGAACTGAGACAGGTGACGGGTAGGACTTTGTGGGCCATGGTGAGGACTGTCATTGAGATGGAGCCGCTGGAAGGTTCTGAGTGGGAGAAGACCTTGATCTGACTCAGGTATTCACAGCCCCGCTTTTGCAAACAGGCTATGGGGCAGGGAGACCGGGGAGAAGGCTGCTGCGATAGTCCAGGCAGGAGATGATGGTGGGCAGATCTAGGATGGAAGCCCCCGAGTGAGGAAGAAGCAAGCAGGTCTGGATCCCCTTTGAAGAGAGAGCTGTTGATGGTATTAAGCCCCAGGAGAGAGAGTCTCACGCGTGGTTACGTTCACTGGTGCTGACAGAGCAGTCCTAGGAGACACAGAACACCGCGCAGAGACCGAAAACCCAGGCAGCCACAGGGGCCAGGCAGGAGGTAATAGAAGCAAACCAGGCAGTGACTGAACAAAGTGCAGCTCCTGCTCAGCTCCAGTTCGCTGTTGCCAGCCTTTCCAATTATTAACGATTCTCCTGAAATTCAGGGTTTTTTTTTTTTTTAATGTAGATCCTCCTATGTCAATTCGGAATTGCTTGAACTGCCATCACATGCATGTTTCAGGCAAAGAAGAAGGGGCAAGGATAAGGGCAAGACGGCAGACCTCCTGTAAAGTCAGGCCTTTTTAAAGAGCACCCTCAGAAGCCCCAGCCAGCTGCTTCTGGTTATTAGCTTCTCTTATCTGCAAGGCAGGCTGGGAAATGCAGGGTTTTAACTACACATGGACCTTCTCTTTTCTTCCTCCAAGAGCAGAGGGTATCTCCTAAAGAGGAAGAAGCGAAGAATGAGCAATGGATAGGCAGCTGGTACTCCATAGTCCTAGTCAGACATAGCACATGTCAACTGGGTCATCCCGCAGCGCTCAGAGGACAGACTGGAGCTGCCATTTTGGAATCAAACAGCCCTGGGTTTGAGGTGTCTGTTCCATACTTATTAGCTACCCGTTAGCATTTTACTCCTTGGACTTCGTGTTCTCATGTGAGGAACGGAGATGATTGTAGCAGCAACACGTGCCCAGAAATGAGATGACACAGAAATTGAAAATAAAGGGCTGAAAAAAAGAAGTTCAGACAGTTGCTAACCAAGAGAAAGCAGGTGAGGCAATATCAGTGTCACACAAACTAGATTGCAAGGCTAAAAACATTTGTTAGAAGAACCAAAAGGGCCATTTCATGTTGATTTTTAAAAATTCATCAAGAAACTCTGATAGTTGTCAACCTTTGTGTACCTGGAAACTTGATGATGGGTATATTTAAAAAAAAAAAAAAAAACTAGAATAGCCACAGGGAGATGTGAACAAATCCACAACCTGTGGGAGAAGTGGACAGGGTCACTCTGAAATTGACAGATTTAGTAGCCAAAAACTCGGGCTGAGGGGATTTGAAAAATCTGATTTCTCATTTATATTATATTAATTTTGAATCTAACCAGCAGAGAACACATTCTTTTCAACTGGCACATAGAAATACCTGCGTGGAAGGACTGTGGTAAGGATCAAATAAGATTGTACCTTAAGACACTTAGTTCTGGAAATTCCCATGTGGTGCAGTGGTTTTAGGATCTGCATTGCCGCAGCTGTGGTGCAGGTTGCAGCTGTAGCATGGTTCGATCCCTGGCCTGGGAACTTCCACATGCTGCAGGCACAGCAAAAAGAAAAAGAAGAAGAAGAAGAAAAGAAACAAGAAAAACAACCACTTAGTTCTTTGTCAGGCAGGTAGTAAGGACTTAACATGGAACTTTAAATAGAAGCTCTTCTCTTTCAAGAAATGATCTCTGTATAACCCTGGAAGCTCATAATAAGTTAGTCATTGGTCAGTGTTTATTGAGAGCCCACTCTAATGCAGGACTGCAGGGTACTGAGCATGCATTGGTGGAAAACAGGACAAAGCAGCCCCTGCAACTGTTTCAAGAGTGAACTGATAGCTGTGGAGCATTTATTATGTTCTCTAACCAGCTGGGGAGATTGTTTAACCCACTACAGATGTTGTTCTCATTGGGGTCCTTAATTAACCCACATTATTTGAGCCTTAGATAAGCCTTTGATCCGCCAAGAGCATCTCATGAGAAGAGGAGCCATCACGGAAGTATTCAGAGCCCTGGGGTGGGAAGGAGTTTCTGGCAGCATGTAGATGCTGACTTCATGGGCTTAGGTCGAGACAGACTGCTGCTGGGCATCCGCCACAAGCAGGAGATGCTTGGGTTATCCATCGGGAAGAACTGTTTGCCGGGAAGGATTGTAAGACAGCGGCGTGGTTTTCTTTAAGGGGGAGACAGCTGTCAGTTCAGGGAGAGAACAGGAGACCTCCTCCTGGACTCGTTAAAGGCTCTGTCACCATAAGAAAAAAGTGCTTAAGTTTTAATCACGGTGTTTAAAGTTTCCCCTACTATAGAAAAGTCTATGAAATCTGTAGAAACATGGTTAGATAAAGGTGAAGCTTAGGGTCTTAAATCATGGTCCTTTTCTGTGTCAAACATCCTGCCCTAGGGTAGTCCCAGCTGGCACTTCTCATGCGCAGACTGTGTACGTGGCTTTGTGCCGAGGCCCGCGTGGTCATGCTCTATACTTACTATCGTATTTAATCCTCACAGCCGTGCTGGGGGCGGGGGGAGTCCATCCTTCCTGATCCCATTGTACTGATGAGGATGCTATCGAGTGACTTGGGCCACATCTAATGCGTCCAGAGCCCGGGTTTCAGCCAGGCAGAAGGCTTTCTGGACTAGAATCTATCTGCTTTACACAGTTAAGTGGCACCTAAGCTGATGAACATTTGCAAATACGGGATAATCGCCACGAGGCTGGGTTTATCACATGGCACGCACCGCCTTCAGCGTTTTTTATTTGTAGCCTCATTTCACCCTCACATCGGCTCTATGAATTGTGGGTTGCAGGAGGGCCCCCCACTTCCCAGATGAGAGCACTGAGACTCAGGAAACTTTTCTGACGGCAGAGGCGCTCACTGGTCTCTCTGGTGAGCGTGGCCGTGACCAGGGCCCCACGGGTTGCACAAGAGCCTTCACCGGCTGTCCCCCCAGCAGGCCTGGCGTGGGACGGCACCCTTCCTTCCAGAGAGCTGACTCTGAACTCACCTGTTCTTCCCTCTCAGAGCATGCCAATTACTTTGGCGTGGACGAGAAGCTGGGGCCGGTGGCCGTGAGCATCAAGCGGGAGAAGCTAGAGGACCACAAGGACCATGGGCCTCAGTACCAGTACCGGATCATCTTCCGGACCCGAGAGGTAGGTCCCATCACTACTCTTACTATTACACGAATAATAGCCATCTGCATCTCTGAGCCCTTACTCTGTGCCAGGTTCTGTGGGCAAGCGCTACCCCTGCTTCAGCTCACATAGTCCCTCCAGCAGCCTCATGAGAGCGATCCTATTAGTTCCCCCATTTTACAGAAGAGAAAACTAAGGCTCAGAAATCAGTGAAGTAGTGGCCAGGATTGGAATCCAGTGTGTCTGACTGCAAAGCCCAAGATCCTCACATTTGCCAAAGATTAACTGTAGTCAGCCTGGGAAGTGAGGGAGGAGGTCTCCCACGGAGCAGAAAGGAGAACTACAACCCCAAGTCTCTGGACGGGCAGGAGCTGGGGAGTCTCAGCAGGAGGCACTGGTGTTGATGTGGATCAGCTCATAGCACTCCCAGCCCTTCTCCTTTCATTCGGAATAGAGGGTCCCCTTGCGTGGCTTGGTCCTCTGGAATGAATGTCAGCTGTGGCTGGGGAGCAAGGCCTGATGGGGGCACCCTGCTCAGTTAGGTCTCCCAGTTGTAAGTGGCCAAAATCTACTTCTGTCTGGTTTAAGCCAGAAATAGGATTCATTGCTTCCTGTAATTGCAAATCCAGGGGTGGGAATGGCTTCAGGCATAGCTGGACCCAGGCACTCAAATGATGTCACCAGAACTCCTTATCTCTCCCGCTCAGCTGGCTCTGCTGCTTTTTGCATCATGCATGTCATTCTTTTTTGCCACCGCCAAGCTCATGGGAAAATGGAGACTGGCTGCTCAAATCTTCTACATCTTTGTACTTTTTCCTTCACACTCTTATCTGCTGAATCTCTGGAAAGGCTCTGCTTGGATCACAAGCCCACGCCCTGGGCCAGTCACTGTCATCAGGGATGACAGAGGACTCTGTCTCCATCTAGGACATGTGCTCCACCCTGGGTCCAGGGGTCAGGCAGGACACCGTGACTGACAGTTCAATCAGCCACTGAGGGGTGGGGTCACAGTTCCTCAGCAGAAATGATGGGGGCCAGCAGAAATGATGATTTCCAAAAGACCCAAAAGGAAGACCTTTCCAGAAAAGGGATGCTCATCAACTGGGCAGGCCCCCAAATGGCTCTCCCTCACCCCTGCATTCTCCCATTCCCCCTCGGTCGTAGCCTTTGTGTGGACTTAGGAACCCAGCAGGCAGCCGCTGCCAGGGATTTGGGGTGTGGGGCCAGCTGATCCTGGACCTCGTCCAGACCGGCAGATGCCACACCGAGGGCCCAAGCCCCATCCCCTCACGAGGACCTTCCTGCTGTGGGGGGAATGGGATGACAGAGGCTTTGTGGTGGCATAGGGGAGGCCACCCCCAAAACTTTGTGCCCCAGACCACAGGTGGTCACTGGCCCCTCTGTCTCCCCAGCACCCCTTCCCTCCCCTCCTATTATGGCCAGATGAGCACCAGGGCATAATGTGAGGTGACACTCACACTGCATCAAACTGTTGTAGGACATATGGGGAGCTGCCAGGTGAACAACAACGCCAATCATATACCAGCAAGTAATTCTACAGCGGCTCTCGTATTGCAGATTCGCTGTGTGTCGGGTATTTTCTGTACCTGTTATATATATTCACTCACTTAAATGTCGTGAGAGTTCTACGATGAAGGCACTGTTATCCTCGCTTACAGATGAGACAGGCACAGAGAGGTTAAGGCCTTGCCCAGAGCACCTCCAGTAAGTGCCAGGGTGAGGTGTTGGCCCATGTTCCAGCCGCCGCTTGGCCGCTTGGCCAGCCTGGGATTCCACTGACTCGGCTCAGACTGCAGATTAGGCTCATTCGTGAGTCATTTTATGTTGTCGGACTCTTTTTGTTTTTTGGCTGCACCCACGGCATGCGTAAGTTCCCGGGCCAGGGTTCAAACCCGCACCACAGCAGCAACCCAAGCCACTGGAGTGACAGTCCTGGACTCTTAACCCGCCCCACCACAGGAGAACTCCTTGTTAGGCTTTTTTTTTTTTTTTTTTAATGAAAACAGAATATGTAGAATGAATTTTTTTTTTAACACTAGACTGCATTGCAAGTACTGAGAGCCATGAGCCTCACATGGAAATGCTGGGTCAGGGAGTGGATGTTTGCTGTGGCTCCTACTCAATAGATTTGAAACCAGCCTGGTGCCATTTCTGGCTTGTGCCTGCTTCCTTCCACTTCCTACCCCAGCACCCACAAAACTAGCCTCCGAGCCACCCTAGGCCCTCGCAGCCCGGGGCGCCATTCTGGGATTCATCCACACCACAGAGGTTCACTGAGCACCACCACCAGCCAGCCCTGTGCTGGGCACTGAGGGGATGGCAGTGAGTGAGGCAGCACTGCGTTCTCGTCGGGGAGGCAGACAGTTCCCTAGGAAGCGGTACGGCATGGGAACGTGATGCCAGGGCGGAAAGTAAAGCAACTAAGAGATCTAAGTGGGAGTCGGGGGCTGGTACGATTTCTAGACAGGATGGTCAAGGGAAGTGTCCCTGGGAAGAGAACGTTTAAGTAAAAGACCTGAAGGAGATGAGAGAGGGAGCCATGTGGGTGTCTGGAAGAGTGTTCCAGGCAGAAGGAACAGTCAGTGCAAAGGCCCTGAGGTAGGACTGTGCCTGGCACAGCCACTCAGCAGCTATGAAACCTTGGCCACGTGGCTTCTCTCAGAGACTCAGTCTCCCCCTTGGGAATCCCAGTCCCGCGGGACCATGGTGTGGGCTTGGTGACGTTGCCCATGTAAAGGCGGCCGTGCTGGGCCTGGCACTTGGGGAGAGCCCAGTGAGGTAGGCCGTGGGGAAGGGTCTGAGTCTGCTGTCCTCGTGTCACTTTCCAGTCAGTCCCCTGAATTTTGGCACACCGTGAGTTTGACGGCCCCAGGCAGGCCTTCCTCTGCCTTCATACACATGCAGGCCACACGCGTACTCGGTCCTGGGCCCAGCCCCTTGCAGAGCTGCCTACTGGGCACTCGGGCCTGAGGAGCTCGGTGTCTGGACAGAGGGAGGGGCAGCGGCCAGCGAGGTTTGCCTGGCTCCTTCCTAAGGCCTTTCCTGCCATGGAGGCGGAGCAGAGTGTCACGTAGCCCATGTCACCACAGCCGTAAGAATAGCTAACACTCTGAGCATACAGTCCTGCCTGGCACTGTTCTGGGAGTTTTGTACGCACTGACCCTTCACATCCTCAGCAGTCCCATAATGTGGGTCCCATTCTTATCCCCGTCCTACAGATGAGGACTCTGAGGCCCAGGGAGATAACCACTTGTCAGGGTCCGCCAGTGGCAGAGCCGGGACCTGGACCCAGGCTGCCTGGGTCCCCCATCCGTGCTTTAAACCACTCACCTCACTGCCTGTGGACTTGAGTTTGAAATCTGGCCCTGGGAACAGACAGCCTGGAGTCTGGCTGTTTACCCCGTTTGGCTCTGCCACTCACTGGCCACGTGACCTTAGGTAAGTGGCTTTACCTCTGGGTGCCTCAGTTTCTTCATCCATAAAATAGACTTGTGCTGTTTGTTCCCTGACTCCTGGAAGGGTGAGGAGGGTCTCTTGGACCGGCGCACACGAAGTGGGAGCACAAGCCTGCAGGGTAGTGAGCGCCCTGCGCGGCAGATAGTATTGTGGCTGTCAGAGGTCAGAGGGTCATGCTGGGGAGTGAATGTTGAGTTCACAAACTGAGTTCTGTCCTCCTGGCCACACGCACACGTCTCGGGCTCCTGTAAACCCAGGTGTGAGGGGCAGAGCCAGGGGCTGAGGCTGTTTTCCAAGCCAGCTGGCTGGCCTACCCCAGATGCCCGCCCCCGGCCGCCAAGCAGGCAATCAAGTAGGCCCACATCTCCCAGCAGATGGGATATGAGCGTTGGCAGCACCGAGCTTCCCGCTGGGGTGGGAACAGACTTGGAGCTGGGCTTGGGCACCACACGCCTGGACGTCAGCCCCTGCTCCCAGCCTGAGCCTGGGCAGGACAAGTCCCAGGCCAGGGCTGCCCTGGCCCGAGCCCCTTCCTGGCACCATCTCTCTCAGGACACAGGGGACACCAGCTAGCCAGGGACTGCTAGTGCAGTGGGTTCCCTTTAGCTCCCAAATACGAATTTTTTGACAACCTTCATTTTGTTAGGGTTATAGGTTTGGATTTGTTTGTTGGTTTACTTTAAAAGTAACAGTCACTCATTAGGAATTTAAACAGTATATGAGCATACAGAGTAAAAAAGGGGGATCTTGTATTACGTGAAAAAAGTATGTGCGGTAGTGAACCTCATTTGGGACTTCATTTGTGTCCAGTAAGTAACTCTGCTTATGTGATATCATCTCCAAAGCACACTGTTAACTGGGGAAAAAACAAATTGTAACTTCGTATTTAACGTTAAGTTTAAAAAAAAAAATTCTTAGCTACATATACGGCTTTGTATTAATACATCTGACACGTGTGTGTGTAATAATAGCTAACACACTCTGACTGCTCCCTGTATGCCAAATACAGTGGTGATAGCACTGTATATGGATTATCATATTGAATGTTGACAGCCCTTTGAGGCAGGCACTGTTATCACCCACTTTGCAGACGACAAGGAAAGAGGCACGGAGAAATTAAGCAACTTGGCCAGAGTCACCTAGCTAGGGAAGGGCTAGAGCTAGGATTCAAACCGAGGTGAACCGACTCCCAAGTGACTCCCAGGAAGCGTTCTTGGACCCGGCACAGGGGAGGGCAGGGAGGTATGTCTGATTTGGGAGCTGGTGGAGAACAACCTGTGCAAATGGGAGCCTCCTTGCTGACGTGGCCCCGAGGCCAGGTGTCATCAAGGGTCAGAGCACATGCTCAGGCCTTGCAGGCTAAGCAGCGGGGGTGGATTTTACTGGGAGAGAGATGGGAAGCTGTCAGCAGGTTCTGCGCAGAAGAGAAACATGATCTGACTCAAGCTGTTGTGGGAAGAATGGCCCGGAGTGGGGAGGTGGCGGGCTGGGTGCAGAGCGACCGGAAGGCTGCCGTCACAGTCCAGGTAGGACGTGACAGTGCTCAGGACCAGGTGGAGGGGAGAGATGGCCACACATTGCAGCCTGCCAGTGCCCTGCTTATTATCCCCAGCAGAGAAGGAAAAGCTGAGAGCTTTTTAACTAGTGGCTTTTGGTCAAGTCTTCAGAGCCAAAAATGTGACAGTAAGCCACCTGTCTCCAGTGTAGAAGAGAATGAGGACTTCTGGCCCGCAGTATCCCCTGGTCCCAGCAGAGGGCGCTGTGGGGCAGCATCAGCAGGATACCAGGGATGCAGATTGAAATTCACAATCCCAGGACCACCCCGACTGGCCTGGCAAAGCGTCCCCTTATCATCGCTGTTTGTGATCAGTTTCAAGACTGCCGTGTCTGAGAGTTCCTGTTGTGGCTCAGTGAGTTAAAATCACAGCTAGCATCTAAGAGGATGTAAGTTCAATCCGCGGCCTTGCTCAGTGGGTTAAGGATCCAGCGTTGCCTTGAACTGTGGTGTAGGTCACAGACACGGTACAGATCTGGTGTTGCTGTGGCTGTGGTGCAGGCTGGCGGCTGAAGTTTCAATACAACCCCTGGCCCAGGAACTTACATGCTGCAGGAGTGACTCTAAAAAGAAAAAGACCAAGACTACCCTGCTTATGATAAGAGAGCTCTCTTTGTTAATTACTGAGGCCAGAACTGGGAACTCCCAACAATGAGATCATTTTGTTCCTTCCACGCATGCTTCTTGCCCAGGTCCTGTTTGGCAGGGGTGGACTCTATGCTTAGAAGCGATGTCGTGACACATTATTGTTTCTGTCTCCTGTGTCTGTTGACTTAGGGTGAGCATGTTTTTCCCATGAAAACATGAGTTCTGCCCCACCCCAACTCCCGGTGTATATTGGGTTCTTAAAACTAGCCCCTGGGGGGGGGTGGATTTTCCCTTCCTGGTGCAGACTCTCTGGGCGGCCGCCCGGGGCATGGTGTAGCCTGACGGCCGGCGGCACAGTAGTCTAGTGTTGGTGAGGGCGTGAAGCAACAGGGGCTCTCAGACAGGGCTGGCGGGGTGTAAATTGGTACAACCACTTGGAAAACTATTTGGCAGTAGGGTGAAATTGAAGATTAACACGCCTGGTGACTCAGCAGTCTCTCTCTTAGGTACAAACTCAGAAGAAAATGTGTTTGTGTACACTAAGAGGCGCTTCCATGAATGTTCCTAGCAGCGCTGTTCACAGCTGTCAGACACCGGGAGCAGTTTCTGTGCTCAGCAGCAGTAGAATGGATTAAATCCATCGTGGTAAAAACGTCAGCCTCTTGCAGCAGCACGGTCCAATCCACTGTCTGTAGCATTAAGAAAAAGAAGCCAGAGAGAAGAGATTACAGATGGCGCGCAGCTCAGAGATAGGCAGAAATAAATGACAGTGTTACGAGTCAGGATAAGGCTGCTGTTGAGGAGGTAGGAAGGAGCGCAGAAGGGTTTCTGGAGGCTGGAAATATCTTTCTTGATGTGGCTGGTGATTACTTAGGTGTTCACTCTGCAATAATTCCTTGAGCTGGACTTAGGTGTGTTATGTACTTTTCTGTATGTGGATTATATCTCACAGTTGAAAAAGGAATTTTAAAGAGAAAACTCAGGAGCCTTGGAGAAGTCACGCCTGGGTTGGAATTCTGGTTCAGCCACTGAGCTGTGGTGACCTTGGTTAAGGCACCTAAGCCCTTGGAGCATCCATTTACTTATCTGTGAGATGGAGAAAGTAACATCTGCCCCGGACAGACCTTTGCGTGTACTTAGATAATTGTCATGACTGAAATACTGCGCCGTGAGCTGTGCCTTCATAATGTGGCTTGTTATTAAGGTATATCAGCTAGAAATTGCTTTGTCTATAAAGTAACAGAAAACATGAGTGACTATAGCTAAAACCAATATGTGGTTATTTTAACTATCAAGAAGTGTGGGGGTAGGCAGCGGCAGGAATCGACTTCTGTGTGTAATTTGTCTTTTTGTCTCTTTCCTTCTGATCCTAAGATGGCTGCCACAGCGCCAGACAACTTATCCTCATACCAGTATCCTTAGAAAAGATGGGCAGGCGGAAAGAGGCTTTCCTCTTACCAGGGAAGGAAATCTACCGGAGATGTGGATTCCCACCCCAAGCTGAATTCCCCTCCCATCTCATTGCCTAGAACGAGTCCTGTGGCCAGCTATGGGAGAAACATGGAAAGCAGCGTCTGAGAAAAGGGGATGAGATGACCGTGATTGCCCTGACTAAGGCTTTCAACTCAGGCTGCACATCAGTCACTTGAGAAGTATTAACAGAGAGGGGGGACATGTTTGTGTATGTAAGTGTACACATATGCAGATGTGTGAGTGTTTGTGTACCTACACACATGCATGCCTGCGTTCATGCCGGGGCCCCACAAGGACCAAATCAGGTGTTGATTTTGTCAGGAAACCAGGTTGAAAACCGGTGCCACGTTTCCAGATCCAAGGTGGTACCAGGGTCCAGGGCAGGGAGGTGTTTTATTTAAGAGCTCTTGGTAATAAGTGTGCATATACTGTTGTTGTGATAATGACAGTAAGAGTGTTTATTTGAGTACCCACCTCGTGGAGCCTGTTTTATTCATTATCCCTCCTATTACCTGACATAATCTGTCTCCCCACCAGCACGTCAGCTCCGGGAAGACAGGGTCTTCGTTTTGCTCACAGTACCAAACAGGGCTGATACTCAGGAGGTGCTCAGTCAGTATTTGTTGAACAAACGAAGCCTGTTCCATCCACGGTCTCCTCTAGCCCTCCCAGCCCTCCTTGGGGGCTCTGATAACTCCCGCTGTGCCCATTTCACACAAAGGAAGCTGAGGCTCAGAGGTACAAAGTCCCTCGGTCAAGATCACACAGCCAGGGGCCAGCAGGTTCAAGTCGGTCCATACCTAGTGCTCTTTAGCTACTGACCAGCACAATCCCCTTCTCTCCCTCGAGCAGCTCATCACCCTGCGGGGCTCCATCCTGGAGGACGCCACACCCACAGCCACGAAGCACGGGACAGGGCGGGGCCTACCCCTGAAGGACGCCCTGGAATACGTCATCCCCGAGCTCAACATCCACTGCCTGCGGCTGGCTCTCAACACCCCCAAGGTGACGGAGCAGCTGCTGAAGCTCGACGAGCAAGGGGTGAGCCGTGGGTCCCTAGGGCAGCAGCCTGCAACCCCACCCCCGTACCTCGTTCTGTCTTGGTCACTTTTTTCCCTCAAGGAACAGAAACCCACTCAGGCTAGTTCCAGTTAAGGGAGGGATCTACTCAAATTTTGGGGGTGCCAAGAGCCGGAATGTAACTGGGTCTCAGGAGGGAAATACTCTAGGAATGAGACAGCCACCAGGCTTGTGTGTGTGTGTGTGTGTGTGTGTTCCCGCTCCCTCACTGCACACCGCCTCCCTCTGCTTCTCTGCCCCACCCCCCCACAGCTCCCAGAGTTGCTGTTAGGATCACAGCCACATGTAGACCCCATCCAGCTGACTTTCAGTCCCAGGAGAGCCTCTGACTGGCCCTTGCTTAGGTGACATGATTGTCCATGGTCCAGTAATCAGTGACCAGGGGAATCTGCGATGCAGAAAACGAACACCGTTATCAGGGGCCCACCCCCTGAAAAACAGTGTTGACTATACTGAGCCCTCCAGAATTTCCTTTTGCAGAACCTATTCCAGTCCGCCTACTACGGGAGGCCAGCCACGCAACAGCCTCTCACTCGAGAGAGTGGCATCGCCCTCCGCCCTCGTGTAGAAAGCACAGGCCCAGTGGCCCGGTCACTTGGTGTGCTTCTCCAGACTGGCAGGGAGGGAAAGGGACACCTGGGACGCGCCCCCACACCTTCCTTCTTCCTCTGGCCGTGGCGCTGAGTGCCCACGTGAACCCCGCAGCTCCCCAGCTCAGTGCCCGAGAAAGCCCCCCGGTTCCCTTCCCTCCCCACCTCTGCCCGGCCTGCCCCCACCCCGCCACTCTCACCTCTGCAGCTCTGCCGGAAACATAAGGTGGGCATCCTCTACTGCAAGGCCGGCCAGAGCTCGGAGGAGGAGATGTACAACAACGAGGAGGCCGGGCCGGCCTTCGAGGAGTTCCTCTCCCTCATCGGGGAGAAGGTCTGCCTGAAGGGCTTCGCCAAGTACGCCGCCCAGCTGGATGTCAAGAGTAAGTGACAGTGGCGGGTGGCCTTGGCGGGGAGCCCGCTAGATCACAGCACGCCCCAGCCACACACCCATCCCTCGGGCAGAGGTCAGAGGGCCTGGTGATACCCAGGTGAGGACGCAGGACAGTGGGAGCTCAGCGACTCTGCGGGCAGCAGTGCAGGTAACGCAGCCACAGTACGGACAGCGTGTTCTAGTGAAGCTGGAGATTCATGTCCCGTGCCTCGGTGCATGTACCTCTGCCCGTGTCCTCTGAGATGCCATGCCTGTGTGTGCCGGGGACAGCCCCGGGCAGTCGGAGCCGCGGACCCCCAGCAGGGTGCTGCACGGTGGTGAGGGCGCTGAAGTGGAGCTGCGGGCGCCGGCCTGGCGGGGGGCCGTGTGCCCGGTGTTGAGCGGGAGGAGCGGGTACCAAACGGATGGTGCCTTTTATGCAGCACTCATTGAAAAAGCACACTCAGCAGTGTTTTTTGTGGCGTTTTGTTCTTGTGCAGGAAAACTAGAGAAAAACCAGTCACTGATGGCCGTGGGGTTCAGGAAAGTGGTTACGTCTTGGTACGAAGGCGGATGTAACTAGAAAACGATGCTCACATTAGAGTATTGGTCTGTTCCTTAAGGCGGGTGGCAGGCACAACATATGTGTCACAGCCTTTCCTGTGCATGCATATGCATACACACGTGTCAGTTGTGTGTGACGTATGCGTTCATGTTTGATATGAGTACCGTGGGGGATGGACGGGTGACACTGTGAGCTGCCGGCACGGCTCCCTGGGGAGAGGACTTCCCAGTGTCCTTGGGGCTGAGCTCCCTTTGGATCATTTACTCAGGCTGCGTCACCTGTGGCCCTGGCATGGTCGCTTACTTGCTCTTTACCTTACCTGCCGAAGCCTCAGTGTCCTCACCTAGAAAGCAGCAGCCCAGCAAGGAGACAAGCTTTGAGATGGTTGGCTTGTTGGGAGGTGCCTGTGGCTGTCGTCCTCAGCACCTTGACCTCCTCGGTTGAAGGAGGCAGTAGGAGGAATCAGCGCGTCACTGTGCCAGCAGCTGGCCTTGTGCGCTGGGACGGGAGAGGCTCCGCCCCTCTCTGCCTCAGCATCCTCGTCTGTAAAGCTTATCCTGGAGCCTGGTGTTGGGCCTGAGGTCCCCGGTCCGGTTCTCTCTAGCCTCCTGGAGCTCTGAGGATGGAGGCTGCGTGTGGTGCGCTGGCAGGGCTGGGAAACCCAGAGCAGGCGCGAGCGTTTGTACCCGATTTCTGGCGGTGATGTTATTTCCTTCACCACCAAAGTGCACTCAGAAGCAGGTGTAGGGGACTCCTCAGCCTCTCCTCCGGCAGGTGCCTGCTTCACACGTGACGGTCGTCATCTCGCCCCCTCGCTGGGTGGCCGTGAGGGTCCGATGCCCGGCACGTGCCTTACAGAGAATAAGCGCTCAGACGGACGACAGCTGCCGCCGAGTGGCTTCTGTGGGAAGTGGATTTTTTCCGAGGACCCAGAGAACACAGTGCTCCTGGCCAGTCTCCCCAGCTAACAAGCAGGGATGCCCAGGCCTCCCAGCTGCCTTAGAGGTCACCTGGTTCTGGCACTGGCCAGCCGTGGCTTCAAGGACCACCCCCCACCCCCTTCACAGCTTCTCTCCTGCAATGTGAGCCCACAGGCGTAGGGAGTCCTCGGGCTGTTTTGCTGCTCTTCCCCCAATACCTACAGTCAAATAAAGTTGGCGAAAAGGCCAGAGAGTAGGTTTCTGGGGACGAGCGTGACACCTGGAATTACTTGCAGCATGGTTTGTGGGTTCACTCGTGCATCCAGCAAAAACAAGTCCCCGGCTGTCCTTCCGTGGTGGGAAGGAGCAGTTCAGGGTAATACATGCAGACGTGGGGACCCGACCTCAGGCTGAGGCTGGGTCTCAAGAACATGGCATGTGGTCTGAGAGGGAGCATTGGAATAAAAAAAGGCCGAGAAGGAAAAGGAAAGGGGACCAGGGAGAGAGAACAGCATATGCAGAAGCCCTGAGGTCTAAAGGCCCTGTGAAGGATGAAGAAGGGAGGCAGGTAGGGGCCTCACTATGCAGGGCCCTTAGGGCTAAAGATGAGGGATTTGAGTCTGTTTGCTGTAAGGAGTTTGAAACCCATAAGAGGCAGCATTGAATACTGTTAAGAAAACGCTCAAGTGTGTCAGCTTGATTGCCGGTCCGCCTCCACCATGTACTGCCGCATGCTTGACCTTGGGTGGGTCGCTCCCTCCCTGTGCCTCAGTGTCCCCCATGGAGCCCGTGATCGAGGGTGTGTTTCTCCCTGATTATAGCTTCCCTCCCATGAGAGATAAATTAACCTATCTTCAGGCTCAATAGGTGTTACTAACAAGTTTTCCAAAGTGGTCGTACCAGTTCACACACCTAACCAGCCGCAGAAAGGGTTCCAGTCTGGTAGGTGCTTACTGTAAGGTTTCCTTTTTATTTAAATGTATTTATTGAATTTTAAAGGGTGGAGTTAAGTGAAAACATCAAGTTAAAAACTAACGCAGATGGCGTGTGGGATATGGCAGAAGCCCAGAGGTTTTGGAGGCGTGGTGCTAACTGGCGTTTCTGTTTCAGCCGATTCCACGGGAACCCACTCCCTCTACACAACGTACCAGGACTACGAGATCATGTTCCACGTCTCCACCCTGCTCCCTTATACCCCCAACAACAGGCAGCAGGTCAGTGGGGCCCACGTGACTTCCAGTTGCTGCACAGCTGAACCCCAGGTCCTTTCCCTTCCCCCACCTCTTCGCTGGCTGCCAGCCCAGCACTGGCTCTCCTGGTACCGTTCTGTGTAGCAGATGGAGACCTTTGGCCCTAGAGGCCCTCTACACCAAAGTCTCGTCACCTGGGGTCAGAGGCTAGGTCAGGTGTTGTTTGACGTCAGTTTTTTTCTCACTGGTCCTTGGCTACCTTGCTGTCCCAGCTCCCCTCAAGGGTTCTCTTGAGACATTGGGTTCCTGTGGGGGGCGGGGGGTAGTGAATCAGTCGACCTTATTTCAACTGCAAGTGCCAGAAGCACAGATCAAACTGGCAGAAGCAAAAAGTGGGATTTACTGGGTTATGTAATTTCCACGTTCTAGGAGAGGACTGGCTTTAGGTATGACTGGATCCAGGAGCTCTGCCAATGTTGGGAATTCTATCCTTTTCTCACCTCTGCTTTTCTTCACAGTGGCCTTATTGACAGGCCTTCCCAAGTAGTGGCAGAGACGCCCTCTAGCAGCCCTCCCTGTGCATCCCACCAGCGTCGCTGCCGCAGGGGAAAGAGAGCTGTGTCTTCCAGGTGTCCCAGAAGCATGTCAGGGCTGACTCTCTTTGGACCACTCACTTGTCAGGCCCAGGGCGGGGATAAAATGGGCTGACTGGCCAGGCCTGCGGCACATGCTCTTCCCTAGAGAGGGTGAGGGTGAGCAGGGTCAGCTCAGCCTGGACCATGGACAGAGATCAGGGAGGTGCTTTTCCCAAGGGGATGGACACAGCTGCCGGGAGGAGGAAGAGGTGCTGGCTGGGCACGACAGCGACACCAGGTGCCCCCTCTCCTGCACACACCACGCATACTCAGTCTGGGAGCAGTTTCATAGAAACAGAAGCCCCACACGGTTTTGATGGTTTAGGAAGTGTTTATTTTTTTCCATTGGTACAGGAGACATTATAGATATTATTGGCCCCAAAGGTCAAATATCAGTGATTTCAGAAGGTTCACCCAGTAGTGTGCTGTAAGAGCTGTGGTCTCATTGGGCCTGAGTTGAGTTTTTTCTCTACCGCTTCCTCACCTCTTGGAGCCTCAGCTCCCTCCCCTGTGACCAGGGCAGAATGATAGCCTCAGGTCTCAGAGTCCTGGGCTTGAATCTGAGCTCCAGGAAGGGCCCGGCACAGGAGGTGCACAGGAGGCGAGCAGACCCTCCTCCTGCACATTCAGGAGACAAATGGGAAAAGCCAGGTTTGTGGAGTCAAGCAGAAGTGGGTTGGAATCCTGGCTCTTTCGCTCCACAACCGTGTGACCTAGGGCAGAACATTTAACCCCCATGAGCCTAACTTCTCATGAGTGAAAGGAGGTGGGGTGAGTTAATGCCTCACAGGCTGGCTGTAAAAATAAAACGAGATGTGGATGTAAAATGCCTGGTAGAGGGCCGGCCACAGTGGATGGGTACTTTATCTAGCAGTTTAATCCGGTGTAAAATGCATATGAGGAGCTAACAATACAACAGTGTGAGTTGTGCTGTTAAGCGTGACTGGCCACCTCATACAGAGTTACCCGTGACTCCCATCTGCAGATCTCATGTCGCCAGTGGGGATTCCTAACAGGTGAAGACTAAACTTGTGTAAATAAGAACAGTGTCCTTTCAGCAAATAAGTAAAATGCGATGAAGACTGCAAAGATGACAGTCTTTCTCAGAGACTGTGACAAGCAAGGAAGAAGGGACAGGGCTCTTGTAGGCTGACCCCAAGCCGCTGTCAAAACGCTCGCAACTCAGGTGGGGGCGTGGCCAGAGATTGGCCCCACCCACAGTCTCCGGTCTTGAGCAGGTTGAAAGCTGCCAGCCCAGGCTCTCCTCCTGCAGGTTCGTTGAGAACCTGCTGTGTACTGGCTCTGCCCTCGTTTGCCCTGAGGATACAGCAGTGGGCAGCAAACAAAACAGACAAAACCTCTGTTTTCGTGGCACTGACACGTTAGTGAGAAGAGACAGACAAGAAACAAAAGGAAGAGGGGAAGCCGCTGTATGCTAGGTGTGGATAAGCCTTAAGTCACCGGGCAGAACAGCAGAGAGGGGAGGTTGAGGGGGTGACGTCATGGATAAGACAGTCAGCAGTGGCCTCGTGGGAGGGTGACATTTCAGCCAAGACCTGAAGGAGGGAGGGAGGGAACGAGCCATGTGGGGATCCGGGGGAAGAACGTTCCAGGCGAAGGGAACAGTCTTTGCAGGGGCTTTGAAGCGGGGACATCTCCTCGAAGGAGCAGCAGGAGGCCAGCGTGGCTGGAACGGGGTGAGCAGAGGGCGGGCGCGCAGAAGGAGACGTCAGAGAGGTGATGGTGGGGGCAGATCATGAGCTTTGACCTGTGACGTTTTCCTCTCCCGGGTCTCTGCCTTTACCAGCTACTGAGGAAGAGGCACATAGGAAACGACATCGTGACCATCATCTTCCAGGAGCCCGGGGCCATGCCTTTCACCCCCAAGAACATCCGCTCGCACTTTCAGCACGTCTTCATCATTGTCCGAGCCCACAACCCGTGCACCGATAACGTCTGCTACAGGTGGGCACCTGCCTGGAGCGCCCGGGCACCGCCCCTCCCCCCGCCCACGCACAGGAAGTCACAGAAGCTTCTTTTCAGCATCCAGGCGGGCGGGTGGGTGGAGCAGCTGGTCCAGGTGTGCACCCTCCTGCCGTTCTTGTTTGTGCTTCGGTAGCGGAGCTCTGTCCACACGTCCCCACGCCTTCTAACGGAATGATTCTCCACCAGCAGGGGGCACGTCACCCCAGTTTTGATAAGGAAGCCGTGAGGGACATGTATTTGTCTGGAATCTTGTGGTTGCAAGTGACAGAAAACGCCCCCAGCAAGGCAGTTACATGTCTTGGCTCTCATAAATGACAAGTTCAGGCCCAGCTGGACGTGCTCCACTTCCCTGTATGTTTCTTCCTTTGCTGGCAGCTGGGAGCTTAACATCTTCCTAGCTTAAAACCCGAAAAAAATGAGTTTTCCTTTCCCAGGAAAAGAGGCCCCAGAACTGAGGCTCATTGCCCTGCTTGAGGTCCCCGGCTCATCCTAGAGCAAGACCACCAGCTGTGCCAGGCCTGAGAGGCACGGGATTGGTGGCCTGAAGAAAATCGGAAGATGGAAGGAGGGAGGCTGGGCAGGCAGGGCTCCTCCAGGAGGCAGAGCTGAGGGCTCTTGGTTTGCAGATTAGTAAGTGACATGAGCCTCAGACCTGTTTAGTGTCTTCCCCAAGTACCAACCACCACCCCGGGGGCGTGGCCGGCCCCCAGAAGACAGGTGGACAGTTCTCTGGGTGTGGGGTGAGGATAGCACTGTGGTCCTTGAAAACCAGCTCACCATTAACCCAGGGTCAGCACTTGTCCCTGAGCTCTGTCAGCAGCACCTCAGACTTAGAAATGGGCTTGAGGGTGTTACTCTCCATTAAAAAAAAAAGAAAAGAAAACAGTTTGAAATTCGAGATACGAAAGTAAACTTTTTTCAGTTAAAGAAAGGTCAGAGTTTCCTTGTGGCTCAGCGGGTTAAAGAGGATCCAGCGATGTCACTGGAACAGCTCAGGTTGCCACTGTGGCATGGATCGCTAGCCCGGGAACTTCCACACGCTGTGGGCGCAGACAAAAAGAAAAGAAAAGAAAAAAAATACAGATCAAAATTATCAAAATACTTGTCTTACCTCTGACCCCAGCCACCCAGTTGCCCTCACGAAGGCACTGCTACTAGCAATTTCTCGTGTATCCTCACATCTGAGGCACATACAGGCAAATACTTACAAGTGTTCATTTTCCGCCTTTAATACACATGACAGTACATCCCACACACTGTCTGCATCCTGCGTTTTTTTCACTCACCAGCCTTTGAGAACTTTGTATACCAGTCCGTCCATAAGGTGCTTTCTCCTTCTTACCAATGACCTGTTATTCCTTCCTGTGGCTGCATGAGAATCTCCCCATCCCTTATCGATGGGCACTGAGTTGTTTCCTGTCACCTGCTATCACAGTCCACCCTGCAGTGCGTAACCTGGTCTGTGCTCTCATTGCACCATGTCCAGGTGTACAGCTGGACGGGGAAAGCCCTCAGCATGGAGTTACCGGGGCAGAGGGTATGTGCGCGGGTACGCTGGCTGGTCTCAGTAGAATCGCCAGGACCCACCAGTTTCTTCTCTCAGCCAGATGCATGAGAGAAGGAAGGGGAGCTCCAGTATACAGTACGCACTGGTGGCCCCCAGGCTGGATGTGTTGTCCCCTGGCCGCTGGGAGCCAGCACACAGCATGCCAGGGCCTCCGTGCAGCCCAGGCCCAGGCCCACTTGCTCACAGCTGTACCTCCAGGCTCACTGTGGGCCTGAGGCTACTTAGGTGATGTCCAGTGGTCCTCAGCACCTGAAAGGTAGCCCTGGTGAGCAAAGATGAAGTTGTTCTCAAATGCACACTCGCACAGAAGGAGGCAGCCCTCTCATAGCGCAGCAGAGGCAGGGGGCTGCGTTGGGTCGGCCCTTCTGACTGAGCGCCCGCCTCCTGCAGGGGTTATCACAGGAGCCCGCGGCCGACCTCTCACTTTTCCAGGCTCGCCTTCTCATGATTTCCAGAACGATTTCTTTTTTCTGACGCACAAAGCTTAGTTGTTTTTTTGCCATTTAATTTAAAATATTTTTATTATGCAACATTTTAAATGCTCTGAAAAGTACAGAGAATAATCTAGCAGACACCCATGTGCCTTCCACCAGATCTAACAGATGTTAACATTTTGCCATATTTGCTTCAGCTCTCTCCCTCTTTGTTTTGGAAGAAAGAAAATGTTAGAGATACAACCGAAGCTGCCCCCTCCCACAACCTCTTTTCTCCATTCCCCTCCTTCCCGCGCGCAACTGCTCCCTGGACAGACCTCCCCTGTCCACTTCATGTCCCTAAACATGTTTTTGTCACAGCGCTTGTCACACTGTGGGAACAAACTGTCAATGTGACTCTTGCCTCCCTCGAGGGTCACCCCATGTCATACTCACCGTTGTTCGTCTGTCCTGACACGGCGTTTGCCATGTAGAGGGTCCCGGAGATGCCTTCCCTGACTAGACAGATGCGCAGAGAAAGCAGTAGGCCCTGAGAAAGTAGTTGTTGAATAAATTACTGTGAGTGTTGTAGAAATCCGTCCTGAGCTACAGTGACCAGATGACCCGGTGGCTCATCCTCTCCCGGCTGCATGATGAGGTGCCATCCTTTCTCACTTCGGGTGCACACTTTCTTTTTTGGCCATACCTGCAGCCTGCAGAATTCCAGGCCAGGAATCAAACCTATGTCACAGCAGTGACCCCAAGCCACAGCAGTGACAACGCTGGATCCTTAACCCTCTGAGCCACAAGGGAACTACCAAGTATACACTTTCTGAACAGCACACCACATCCCTGCAGCCAGTGGCTGTGGTGAAGCCTGGCAGCTGCAGCTCCAATTTGATCCCTAGCCTGGGAACCTCCATATGCCGCAGGTGCAGCCCAAAAAAGACAAGAAAAAAAAGAATAACTGAAGCTGAACCATACTCGGAAAATTGTCCTTTGGATATCAGTGACTGTTCTAGTATCTTGTAGTTGTATAGGAAGTATAGAGACGCATGCACGTGCCCTAAGACTTTCTCAAGATGCCAATCTAGTTTGGCTCCTAGAAAGGAAACTCCTCTTTCTGATCTTTTGTTTTCTTTCTAAAGGGACTCTCAGGTGCCTTTCTTTCTACCATCTAAATAATTTCTCCCTCCTCAGTATGGCTGTGACCCGATCCAAAGACGCTCCTCCTTTCGGCCCCCCCATCCCCAGTGGAACCAAATTCCGCAAATCCGACGTCTTCAGAGACTTCTTGCTGGCCAAGGTGATTAATGCTGAGAATGCCGCACACAAGTCCGACAAGTTCCACACCATGGCCACCAGGACCCGCCAGGAATACCTCAAGGACCTGGCTGAAAACTGTGTCTCCAACACACCCATCGACTCCACTGGCAAGTTCAACCTCATCTCCCTGACTTCCAAGAAGAAGGAGAAGACAAAAGCCCGGGCAGGTGCTGAGCAGTTCAGCGCCGGGGCCGTCGCCTGGAGGGTGGCGGCTCAGGACTACGCCCAGGGGGTGGAAATCGACTGCATTTTGGGCATTTCCAATGAGTTTGTGGTGCTCCTGGACCTGCGCACCAAGGAGGTGGTGTTCAACTGCTACTGCGGGGACGTCATCGGCTGGACCCCGGACTCCTCGACGCTCAAAATCTTTTATGGGCGAGGGGACCACATCTTCCTGCAGGCCTCCGAGGGCTCTGTGGAGGACATAAGGGAAATTGTCCAGAGGCTGAAGGTAAGGGAGCGAGCTCATCAAGGGTGCAGCAGTTCCGTGGTCTGGCCGAGGCCTGAGGAACCACTGAAATGCCTCCCCAAGCCCAGCCAGTTAGGCCCGGACACTCAGCCCCAAGAGCGTCAGCACGGTCACTTTCACACTAAAGGTCTAGTGGGTCCCACTGCCCGGGCTCTTTCTGGGGAAGGCTTGGGCCAGGGATTGAGAGGACAAAAGACATGGTCACTCATACTAGATATTGATAGAAAATATAAGTTTAGGAGTTTCCGTTGTGGCTCAGTGATTAACAGACCCGACTAGTACCCATGAGGACACGGGTTCAGTCCCTGGCCTCGCTCAGTGAGCTAAGGATTCGGCTTGCTGTGAGCTGTGGTGAAGGTTCCAGACACAGCTTAGATCCTGCATTGCTGTGGCAGTGGCTGTGGCCAGCAGCTGCAGCTCTGATGTGACCTCTAGTCTGGGAACCTCCACATGCGGCCCCAATAAAACAAACAACAAAAAAAGAAAATATCAGTTTAAGCTTATGTAAAAAATGTAGGGATACTTTCTGGAAGAATGAAAATCTTCCAGACCATTAAACTATAGCACAGAAGCGGAGTATTAGGGCAGGGGGTTAATAAGAAAGCCTGATAAAAGAAACAAAACAGAAAATTATACAGCAAGAATAATTCCACATCAGTAATCACAATAAATATGAGCGGTTTAACATCTCCTGTTAAAAAGCAAAGACTCAGATTCTGGATAAAAATCTTACCCTAGGGAGTTCCCGTTGTGGGGCAATGGAAATGAATCCAACTAGTATCCATGAGGATGTGGGTTCAATCCCTGGCCTTGCTTGGTGGATTAAGGATCTGGCGTTGCTGTGAGCTGTGGTGTAGGTCACAGTTGCTGCTTGAATCTGGCATTGCTGTGGCTGTGGTGTAGGCCAGCAGCTGCAGCTCCGATTCAGCCCCTAGCCTGAGAACCTCCACATGCTGAGGGTGTGGCCCTAAAAGGCAAAAAGAAAAATCTTACCCTAAGCTCTTGGTGGACAGCTCGGGCTGACACTGTTGGCCAAACCAAGGGTGGCAGATTGATTTCAAGTCAGATGACAACTTAGTTGGTAATGGCTGTTTGAAGCATTGAGCTAAGAAATACTCAAGTCACATCTGAGCTCTGTCCGAAGGAATGCTGTGGTCAGTGATTGACTCAGTGGCTTTAGCAGAATGGCATGTCATGCATGAGATAGAGAAGGAGGTATGAGGTGGGAGTTAACAGCACAGGCTTTGGAGTCAGAAGGTCTGGCTGTAAGTCCCGGCACTGCCACTTACCTGCTGTGTAACCTCACCACGTTACTGACTCAGTTTCCCCCTCTGAAAAATGGGAACCATCATCCTACGTCATGTGAAAGTTTCCAGGTTTCAGTGAGATGTGTTGCCCAGGCAAGCAGACCTGACTTGGCAGGCTGTGATCTCCAGAAGCCACTGTGACAGTTGGCTGTACTCACCTTTCTAGGTCTTTGTATTTCCTCATTAAGTTCAAGCTGGGTTGGTAAAGCCCTGCTCTCAGCCCCTTTGAGTCCCAAAATTCACGTCTTTTTTAAGTATAACAATAGCTACTGTGTAGATTTCCCGTTAGGTTGTAAGGTCCATGAATGAGGGTCTCTGACCATCTTGCTCATTTGCTTATCTCATAGTCGTGGATCAGGACTGGCACGTAGTAGGTTTGCAATAAATGCTGATTAGTAGGTTAGCTGAATGAGATTATTGAACCCTGACTCTGTGCTAATGAGCAATTTATGTGCACAATCTCACAGTCCTCCCCCAACTTTTGGAGTGCAGGTACTAGTTTGTTTGTTTTGGGGGGGGTTAATATATACATTTTATTAGCATGTAGGTGACTTCCAACATTGTGTTAGTTTCAAGTTGAAAGCACTGTGTTTATCCCCTCTTGACAGATGAGGAACATGAAGCTCAGAGATGTATAGATACTCATTAGAAGGTCATCCAGCCAGTAGGTGGCAGACTGGGATCTGAATCCAGGTTTTTCTGACTCCAGAACCAATTTGTACCCAGACTTGAGGCCCATAGCTAGCCGCCTACTTGGCATCACCCATCAACCCCTGAAACATCACGTGTCTAAGAGCGAACTCCTGCCCCCTGCCTCCCAGGGTTCTCTTTCCTCAGTAAGGACAAGTCCATTGCTCGTCTGTGGGATCAGAAACCTTGGCGTCAGCCTCACTCCTCTTCCTCTCATGCCCTCATCCAGTCTCTGGCTCCACCTCCTGTCAGCCGGCTCCACTGCTGCCCCCACCGCCCTAGGACCATCCAGTAGCCTCCTCGCTGGTCTCCCTTGTCGCCACCCCTGCCTCCCTGTGGTCTGTTCTCAGTAAGGTCACAGAGGGATCTGATCGGGTCCCTGCTCTGCTCAGACCCCTCAGTTCGCTCCAGATAGAAGCCCACATCCTTCTGGTGGCCCATGAGGTCCTGCACGGTCTGCCTGTGTCTCAGCCTCTCTGACCCCCTATCCCTGTTACTCTCTGCTCCAGGCATACAGACCTCTGCTGTTTCCAGAGTGTGCCAGCCAGGCATCCTGCGTCAGGGCCTTTGCACTGCCTTTGCCCTCTCGCTGGAACGCTTTACCGGGTCCCCCCATGGCTCATTCCCCTCCCATCTGCCTTTGTTCAGATGCCATCTGTCAGTGAGGCCTCATTATCCAGAATCACAAGCCGCCCTGCACAATTTGGCCCTGTGCTTATTCCGCCCCCTTTCCCTACTTTCATTTTCTCCATAGCAGTTACCACAATCTGATATGTGTTGTCAGCACCTTTGCCAGCATCTGGTGTGCAGTGGGCACTCAGTGAACAGGGACTGAAGGCATGCATGCGTGCGGCCCCGTAGCAAAAGTGACCATTCATGGAGGGCCGACTTCAGACTGCTCAGAGCCTTGCACAGCCTTGTGTTTCTTCTTCCCAAAAGCCCAGCGAGGACAGTACTGTTATTACCCCAATTCACAGATGAGGAAACTGAGGCCTAGAAAGGTAAAGCCACTTGCCCAGGGCCCAGAGTGAGTTAAGTGCCTGGATTCTTTTTTTTTTTAACTTAATGAATTTTATTTCAGTTATAGGTGTACAAAAAATCATCACAAGTCAATTTGATAGGATTTGCGTCCCAAACCCTCAGTGCATCCCCCACCCCCCGGATTGTCTTATTTGAAAAACCAAAGGTTTTCCAAAGTCTGTGAGTCATTGTCTGTTCTGCAAAGAAGTTCATTTTGTCTTTTTAGTTTCCAGTGCCTGGATTCTTAAACACGAGAGTTCTTCCCCCAAAATCCTGACAGCAACTCAAATTTCTTGAGCAGTGACCATGCCAGGCACTCTGCCAAGTTACCTGTTTTAGCCGCATCCTCTCTGTCCCATGCCAACCCCCGTGCCTACTGCTGGCACAGTGCTTTTAGAGCACATTTCCACAGCCGCCTCACCATCTCAGTGCCCCAAAAAGCCCGCTGAGAAACCAGGCAGCCAGGAACCCATGACAGGCCTTCTCTTAACTGGCTCAGGCCAGTTCTTTATGAGGTCCTCGGGGTGAGGGATCGCTCTGGCTCAGCTGGGATTCAGACACCTTTGTTTGTTAAGTTGACAAGTTTTATCATGTGCCCAGCCCTGGGGCAGTGCTGGGACTCAGCAGTGACCATGATAGGCCCTCCTGGGCGCTCATCTGTGGCACATACTGAACAGGAATTAAAGTGCCAAGAGGTTACAAGGGGAGTGTTGAGGATGCCAGGGGAACCCTTCATTGAGGGGTGTCCTCCAAGCCACAGGTGGGGTGTGGCCCCCAGTCAGATTAGCTGCCAACACTTAACATTCAGAGGATTCCATATGAATCTAGCTTTCTGGCTTGGTGTGAACAGCTGAGGCATCTGGCAATCCAGGGCCAGCATTTGCACAAGACAGGGGTCAGCTGAATGAGGGTCACGGGTGGCCGCCCGACAGGGCAGGGGTTTCTCTGAACTGATGGTGTGTTTGGTCTCTTAAGGTGTTCTCTCTGCCCTGGGGCCTTTCCGGAGCCTTGTAAACATCAGGAATGCTGCTCTTGTTCAGGTTGTTACAAAAGCAAAAGAGGACAGAAGTTTCAGGACACTAAGAGCAGCCAGAGTTCTCCTCTCGGCTCCCTCTCCCCCGTCCAAATTGATCCAGAGCAGCCACAGCGAGTGGTTATAGACTGAGCCACTAAAAGAGAGAGAAAGACTGAGAAACCCAATACCTGAAGTAAGAGGAAGTGTGTGATTTCTTCCTTTTGTAGTTAGCACTCAGGCTGCTCAAGGCTGGCAGAGGCAGCTCGGGACGCCCGTCCCTTCCTCTCACTGCTCCTTCTTTCCCGTCAATGTTGTCCTCGTCTGCACGGTCAGTGTGGAGTCACCCAATATCCACGTCCCCGTCTGCAGGAAGGAAGAACGCGTGAGCAGGGAGGGCAAGCGGTTTTATTTTTAAAAACACGAAGCAGCAGTTCCATCACTGCTGCTCATATCATGTTGGCCAAAACCAAGTCATGTCCACACCCAGCTGCAAGGGAAGCAGAGCAGTGTGGTCCCCAACCAGGTGGCCATGCAGTCGTCATCAAAGCTGTGATTTGGGGGTGGGGGGGGTGGGGCAGGTCTTATTACTCAAAGCAGGAAGGGGAGGATGGGGGGTGGAAGGCACCTAGCCGTCCTGTGCGGCAGTGCCCGGGCCCCCCGCCGCCGGGGCCTCTGTCCTATCCTCAGTCCTGTCGCGTCATTGGTAAATATTTCACTATTCATAAGGACTCTTAAAAAAATAACTATTTTTTCATCACCATACATTAAAAATTAACAGTAATTCTTTACTGTCGTGTAAACAAGTTGGGCTAGAAACCATTTACTGGGTCTCAATCAACAATTTTCAAGGACAGGGTAGAAAAGAATAAAAGGTGTCAGAGTGCATCGCAGAGAGGCAGTGCTTTGTTTCGTGGAGCTTTGTTCCAGTTTTACAAGTTTCCGCACTTCCCAAATTCCCATTACGCAGACCAGGAAGGAACCGGTGTGTTCACATTTTCAGGTTAAGTCCCCTGCCATCCAGACTCTCACCCCTGGCTACCTCCACTCGGGATCGTCACTGTGGATTGCAGGGAATGTTTTGTGCACATGTGGATATACGTGTACGTGTGTGAATGCACAGTGTGGCCTGTGACGTAAAATCCTTAATACTATGCGTAGTGGTTGGAAAAGGATGAAAGCTGCTGCTCTGATAGGTATACCAGCTAACATCATTTCTGGCCAAGGAGTGTCTTCTTACAGGACATCTGAACCCTTACACGAACTCATTCCTTAATGGGGTTTTAGGCAAGGGCAGGCAAAACTTGATGTAACTTGCTTAACAGCCATGACTTAATCTTTTTCTCCCACGAAGAGGAGGGAATCCATCCCTCAGGACATGCTAAAGAACTCAGGGTTCTGTTCGGTGAGTTCTCATCTCTACAGTAATACGTGATGGTGGCGACAGTCTCACACAAAGGAGGCAGGGGGTAAACTGGAGGAGGCAAAGCCGAGGGTTCTGCTCGGCTCTAGGGTGGGGGCGATCCAAGGAGGAAATCGGGGATGGGTTTGTCGCTATAAGAATGACGTCATGAAGTAAAGACTATGACCTGAGCCCCCAGCCTAGAAAAGACCCCAGGGCCTCTGGTCCATTGCTTTTCCAGGTCGCTCTGGTTACCGTCACCATGTCCACCAGGGTACAGTACTAGTGACTGAAAACAGCAAACGTTTATCTCGCTCACACCACACGTCAAGCCGGCTGGTGGAGATCTGTCCATCTCGGGTACAGCTGGAGTCTCTGCTCCGCAGTGTTCTAACTTTGGGAGCCTAGCTGACCAAACAGCCGCTCTCTGGAATAATCCCAGTGGCTGTGGCAGAGGGGAAGGGCCTACCGAGGGTCTCCAATAGGCAGTTAAATGCCTCAGCACAGACGTTAGGCCGGTTCTATTCACGGTTCATTGGCCAGAGCAAGTCCCGGAGCCCACTGACCACCTGGGCAGGCGACGGCAAGAAGTGTGATCCAGTGTCCACGGGGAAAGAGAAGGGTGACCACAGCGGGGCCAAGTAGTGGCAGGGAGAGTTCCCACTGTGGCTCAGTGGTAATGAACCCCACTTGTATTCATGAAGATGTGGGTTCGATCCCTGGCCTCGCTCAGTGGGCTAAGGATCAGGCATTGCCATGAGCTACAGCATGGGTCACAGATGTAGCTCAGTGTAGCTGTGGCCGAGGGCTGCAGCTCCAATTGGACCCCTAGCCCAGCAACTTCCAT
Source organism: Catagonus wagneri (assembly GCA_004024745.2). Taxonomy (NCBI): domain Eukaryota; kingdom Metazoa; phylum Chordata; class Mammalia; order Artiodactyla; family Tayassuidae; genus Catagonus; species Catagonus wagneri. Next base: position 1,300,016 of record PVHT020000178.1, on the reverse strand, counting down.
GTGCAGAGGTGAGGCCCTAAAAAAAAAAAAAGGAAGAAGCCTGTGTGGGGAGCAGGGGCATGTGAAGAACACAGCCCGTGACTGCTGCCTCTGTGTGAGGGTCCCACGTTTCTTCCGAAGTCAGGAGCCCAGGCTGGAACTAGGTGGTAGTCTGTGCTCCTGTACCCTGGAGTCACCTGAGAGGGCAAATGGGGGGCAGCAGGGTCTTTGGTCTCAAAGGGCAAGGCCTGACCGGGACTCTTCCACGACAGCTGACCCTGAATGGCTCCTGAGACTCAACCCCCACGTGTCGCCTGCAGGTGATGACCAACGGCTGGGAGACAGTGGACATGACCCTGCGGCGGAACGGGCTCGGGCAGCTGGGCTTCCACGTGAAGTACGACGGGACCGTGGCCGAGGTGGAGGACTATGGGTTTGCCTGGCAGGCCGGCCTCCGGCAGGGCAGCCGGCTGGTGGAGATCTGCAAGGTGGCCGTGGTCACATTGACCCACGACCAGATGATCGATCTGCTGCGCACGTCCGTCACCGTCAAGGTGGTCATCATCCCGCCTTTCGACGACGGCACGCCCCGGAGGTAAGGCCCTCCGCCCTGCCAGGTGGGAGCCAGGTGGCGGGGGGCAGCCGCCCCAGTGCCGGCGCTTGCTCTCCCTCAGCAGGAAGAGTGATGGTGATGACGACAGGGTCAGAGTCAGCATCTGTGGCACACTTCCTCCCGGGCGGTCATGGTCAGGCTCGCCACGGGCATGCGTCCCGTCCAGTGTCTAGGACAGCCCCGTGGGGCGAGCGCCCTCCTTCGGTGTTTCCTAGATGTGGCACACGGCTAAAGCACCTGCCCGAGGGCATGCCGCGCTGCATTCATTTGTTCAGCACGTGTTTATCAAGCCCTCACCGTGTGCAGACTCTACTCCGAGTGCTCAGGATACAGCAGCAAACAAAATAAAGTGCCTGATCCCTTTGAGTTTGTGTCCTGAGGGAAGGACAGGCACTAATTAAGTAGATGTGTCATCAGGGCCTGGCAGGGATGAGATCTGAGGAGAGAAAGTGGGGTAATTGAAGGGCCTGCAGCGAGGCAGAGAGTGGCTTCCTGGGTAGTCAAGGAAGGCTCCTGGGTGGAGGCCGCCACGTGGTTCTCCATGCCAGCGGGTCCCAGGCAGGGACAGGCCAGGGCAGCGTCTCCAAAGCGCCGGTCCGTGTGAAGCCTTCCCGCAGCACAGGGAGGCCGGCATGGCTGGAGCACAGTGAACAAGGGTGAGAGGTGGAAGAAGGGGACAGAGAGGGGACGGGGCACAGCAGGGGGATCTTTCTGGATGATGAGCTTAGCTTTTGTTCAGTAGGAAGCCAGTTTTTCTTTTTGCCATACTCATGGCATACGAAAGTTCCTGGGCCAGGGATCAGACCTACTCCACAGCAGTGACAACACAGGATCCTTAACCCACTGTACTACAAGAGAACTCCTGTTTCTTTTTGTTTTGTTTTGTTTAAATGTAATATTTCAAACACAATTAAAAGTGCACTGAGGAGTTCCCACTGTGGTGCAGTAGGATCAGTGGCATCTTGAGAGCGCTGGGACACAGGTTCAGTGATCCCCGGCCTGGCACAGTGGGTTAAGGATCCAGCATTACCACAGCTGCAGCTTAGGTCACAACTGTGGCTCGGATCTGATCCCCAGCCTGGGCACTCCATATGCCTCTGTGAAATAAATTTAAAAAATAATTAAAACAATTAATTTTTAAAATAAAGTATACTGATCCCCCTGTTTCAATATTTATCAGTGTGTAGCCACAGCTTTTGCTTTGTTTTGTTTTTGTTTTTAATCCCATGCCTCCCCAACCTGGGATTATTTGAAGGAATTCCTCTCCTTGGAATGTATCTGTACTCAATCAGGACCTTTAAAAAATGATTACACTTTATTTTGTTCATTTATTTTATGATTTTTATTTTTTCCATTATAGTTAAACACTTTAAAAATTTAACAGCAAGTTCCCATCCTGGCTCAGCAGACTAACATCCAGGAGGATGGAGGTTCAATCCCTGGCCTTGCTCAGTGGGTTAAGGGTCTGGCGTTGCCACGAGCCCTCAAACTCCAAGGGAACAGACACTTTATTTTGGTGTAGGTCGCAGACATGGCTGGGATCCTGAGCTGCTGTGGCTGTGGTATAGGCCAGCAGCTACAGCTCCGATTCAGCCTCTAGCCTGGGAACTTCCATATGCCACAGGTTTGGCCCTAAAAAGACAAAAAAAAAGAAGTTAACAAAAATCACTATTGGAGTTCCCCTGATGCCTCAGCGGATTAAGGATCCAGCATTGTCACTTCTGTGGCCCTGGTTACTGCAGTGATGCAGGTTTTACCTCACATGCCGAGGGTACAGCCAAAAAAAAGAGTCAGTTTCAACTACCCAGACTGTCTTTAACTTTTCAGAACAGTTGTTTCCTTGGTCCAGCTCCTCCTGTGGCATTTCTTTGACACGTCTCAGTTCTAATCTCCAAGTTTCCCCTCCCTCTTATTTTATCCTTACAGTTTATTGTGGGAGGAAACCAGGTCTCTTGTCCTCTAGAGTTCCCCACTTCCTGGATTTAGCTGCTTGCATCCCCCTCGTGCCCTATAACATGTTCCTTTAGCACATGTATTTCCCATAAACTGGAGTCTGGCGTAGGAGCTTGATCGGATTCTGAGATTCTGGTTAATCTCCTTTTTTTTCTGTCTTTTTGCCTTTTTTATGTAGAGCCACACCTGCAGCATATGGAGGTTCCAAGGCTAGGGGTCTAACAGGAGCTGTAGCCGCCGGCCTACGCCAGAGCCACAGCAACATGGGATCCAAGCCGCATCTGTGACCTACACCACAGCTCACGGCAACACCGGATCCTTAACCCACTGAGCAAGGCCAGGGATCAAACCCGCAACCTCATGGTTCTTAGTCGGATTCCTTAACCTCTGAGCCATGACGGGAACTCCTCTGGTTAATCTCCTTTTGGTAACAACACCTCCCAGGCGTGTGGCCGTCAGGAACCACATATCTGGTTGTGCCTGTGTGAGAGACACCGAGGGCTGTCAGAGGGTGTTCGGGGGGGTGACAGCCTGACCCATTACCATACGTCTCCTGTCCGCTCTCGGCAGCCATTTGTGACCATTGCCTAGATCCTCTATGTCATTACGGGTCTCGCTGACGTGATGTCCTCGGTTCTGACGCAATGTCATTCCTTCCTCATTTATGGCACCCTCGGCGTACAGAAATTCCTGGGCCAGGGATCGAACCCGTACCCCATCACTGACAACACCAGGCTCTGAACCCGCTTAAGCCACCAGGGAACTCCAGGACTTCTTATAAAAACAACTTTCCTTCAGCAACTGTTTGGTTCTTCTGAGGTATAATTATACAGGGAGGGCAGGAGAGATGCAGTTCTTAGAACAATGAGTTGGTACCCTAGCAACCTCCAGAGGGGACTGGAGCCGGGAATTCTCTGTAGACGCACCACGTTCCAAGTGCTGGAAACGCAGCTGCACGGAGGAGTCAAGGCCCGGCCCTCACAGAGCTGACGAATGGACCGGGGGAGACAAACCGTAAGCAAGCAAGGTGGTCGGTAGCGCAGAAAGGAGAGGCGGCCGAGGCTGCAGGGAAGGCGGCCTGTGCAGGGAGGTTACTGATGTGTGAATCCAGGCTCCTCCCTTTATTAACTGTGACCCTGGGCAGGCGGCCTCACCACTCTGTGCCTGTCTCCTCATGTGCGAAATAAGGACGACGGCAGATCCTTTCCCCGAAGGCGGTCGTGAGCTTGGAGGCCCATAGAGCACGTAGAGCGTCACTTGGCCTGTGGGAGGCACCCTGAAGACACCGGCTGTGAGGTGCTGGGTGTGAGGAAAATGAGGGCCGTGCCCTGACATTGGACGGGGTGGTCAGGGAAGGCCTGGAGGTGGGAAGGAGGCAGGAGAAGGGCCTTGCAAGGAGGGAGAAGCCATCACAAGGGAGTTCCCGTTGTGGCTCAGTGGTAACAAATCAGACTAGCATCCGTGAAGACATGGGTTCGGTCCCTGGCCTCACTCAGTGGGTTAAGGATCCAGCGTTGCCGTGAACTGTGGTGTAGGTCGCAGATGCGGCTCAGATCCCTCGTTGCTATGGCTGTGGTGTAGGCCGGCAGCTGCGGCTCTGGTTCGACCTCTAGCCCGGGAACTTCAATATGCCACAGAGGTGGCAGAAAGAGGGTCATGTGGCCAGAGCAGAGTGTGAGCCAAGTGGAGGGCATGCAGTGAGGTGACGTTGAGTGCTTATACACATGACCTCGCCAGGCTGGCATGATTCCCACTTTACAGGTGAGAAAACTGACACCCAGAGTGGACCTGCCACTTGTGCAGAGTTCAGCAGCTCGTAAGCAGCAGAGCAAAATTCAATCCAGGTTTCCCACCTCTGTGTACTTGGCTGCCTCGAAAAGCTGTTTCTCGTTCTGGTCACACCCTCCCCACCTTCCTGAGTCCTGCTTGCCCTGAACTTGGTGAGGAGTGGCTCTGGGCAGGCTTAAACCCTGCTGCATCCAAGGGCTTAGCCACCTACACTCCGGTCCCTCAGCCTTGGGGCTCAAGTCAGTCCCCAGGCGTCCCCCTCTCCCAGCCCTCTTCCAGAGCCGCCTCCACCCCCGCACAGAGCCCAGGCCTGGCCACACCCACTCCAAGCTCTGCAGGGGCAAGTCAAGCTGAGGTAACCCCACAGGCGAGCTCCCCGGCCTGCCTCTCTGCCTCAGTCTGCCCACGGGTCACACGCACGCAGACGCGCGCGTGCACACACACACACACACACACACACAGATCATAAAGCCAGCCTGCCTGTCGGATGACTCCAAAACTGGGGAGCACCAGAGGCCACAAAGGTGTCCCCGGACCTGCAGGTAGGGACCGGCTGAAAGGAAAGGAAGTATCTGCAGGCTCCCTTCTCCAGCTCTGGGGAGAGGAGGCCGGGGAGGGTGTGACTGGACTGACGGGTTCCGCTCCCTGCCCTATTTAGGAGGAAAACTATCATCCTGCTCCCTGTTTACAAGGCAGCGCTGAAACAGGATCTCCCGTTTGCAGGGGTGGGTGTGGGTTGGGACTTGCGTGGTTTTTGTTGTTCTTCTTCAGGTGCAGAGGTGCCTGGCTAGCCTCATTTGCAGAGCCGATAACCCCAGCTCTGGGGTCCCTCCAGCCTCTTGCTGCAGTCCTGGCCTCCCAGCTCAAATGTCACGATAAGCTCGGAGGTGAAACATACCAGGTCGAGCAGAGCTGTTCTCCCTGCCAGCAGCCAGCCCTGGAAGGCGTGTGTCTGGACCCCGTGCTCTTCAGACACTGACAGAGTAGAGGCGCTCATCCTCACGCCCCCGGGCCACGAGACTGGGCCTCTCAGGGTGCTCTGCACCGCTGGCCACTGCTGGGCTGGGCCAGGTAGCCGGGAGGACCTCCCATAGCCCCCGGTGAGATAGGTCACCGTCGTGACGGTGGCTCACGTTGTGCTGAGGCCCGGGAGGGATGTTCTCGACTCACTGTGTCTGTCACTACGATCCAGGATGCTTTTGTCCCCTTCGGCTGGACTCAAGGTGCCTGATGGGGTGGAAACTCCTCCCTGAGAATGGAAATTGAAGCCCCACTAATGAGTGAATAGGAGAGATAAGAAAGGAGCCCCCGTGGCCCCCAGAACCTGGGCTGTCAGGCGTCAAGGACAGGAGGCAGTGAGGAATAGTGATCTGCAGACCGGGGCCGTCCACCTCAGCCGTCTTCTGCTTGTGGCCGAGCAGATGGAAGGGGAATGTTTAGTGCAGCGTCGCTGTCTGAGCAAAAGACTAGAATAAAACCTAAATATCCAACCGTAGGGGACTGGTGAAGTAGATCCCAGAACGTCCGTGTGATGGAGTAGTAATTGACGTTTAAAGAAAATGCATTGAGTCTCTGCTGAGGAGACTCGTTGTGGTGCAGCGGAAATGAATCTGACTAGGAGCCATGAGGTTGTGGGTTCAATCCCTGACATCGCTCAGTGGGTTAACAATCCGGCATTGCCATGAGCTGTGGTGTAGGTCGCAGACGCAACTCGGATCTGGCATTGCTGTGGCTCTGGCATAGGCCAGCAGCAATAGCTCCGATTAGACCTCTAGCCTGGGAACCTCCACATGCTGCAGGTGTGGCCCTAAAAAGCCCCCCGCCCCAAAAAAAAGAAAAAAGAAAGAAATGTTAATTGGGAAGTGAAAAAAAGCAAGATGGACAGTTCCTGTTATGGCGAAGTGGAAACAAATCTGACTGGTATCTATGAGGATGTGGGTTTGATCCCTGACCTTGCCCAGTGAGTCAGGGATCTGGGGTTGCCGTGAGCTGTGGTGTAGGTCGAAGACACGGCTCAGATCCCAAATTGCTGTGGTTGTGATATAGGCTAGCACCTATAGCTCCGATTGGACCCCATGGGATCTGGGGTTGAGTGTAGTATTGTTTATAAATTATACCTATTTGCAGAGGCTGTTTCTATAAGAATACATAAAACCTGGAGTTCCCTGGCAGCCTACTGGGTTAAGGATCTGGCATTGTCACTGCAGCAGCTCAGGTCACTGCTCTAGCACAGGTTTGATCCCTGACCCAGGAACTTCTGTATGCTGTGGGTGCAGCCAGGGGAAAAAAAAAAAGGGACAGGTAAAACCTGACAGCTGTGGGTGCTTCTGGTGAGTGTAACTGGGATTTTTAAACATTTTCTTGTGTCCGAGTCATCCCTACAGCAGGGTAAAATGCAGCTTCCCAGGCCCCACCTCAGGGAGGACTCTGCTTCAGAGGAGCAGAGAAGGGCACAGCGGTCTTCATTCCTTTCCTGAGGGCTTAGGGTGATTTAGGTGCTGATGGATCGATCTCACCTCCCGTGGAAGGAATTTGTCCCAGAGCCCCCAGGTGGGTGTGGCTGGACTTGAGAGCAGAAGGGAGACCCTGACTTCTGAGTGTTTAAGAATGGCAGGTAGGAGTTCCCGTCGTGGCTCAGTGGTTAACGAATCCTACTAGGAACCATGAGGTTGCGGGTTCGATCCCCGGCATCGCTCAGCGGTTTAATGATCTGGCGTTGCTGTGAACTGTGGTATAGGTTGCAGACGCAGCTTGGATCCCTTGTTGCTGTGGCTGTGGCGTAGGCCGGCGGCTGTAGCTCCTGTTAGACCCTAGCCTGGAAACCTCCATATGCTGCGGGTGCAGCCCTGGAAAAGACCAAAAAAAAAAAGAAAGAAAGAAAGAAAGGAATGGCAGGTAGATGGGTCTGCAGAAGCAGCTGGAGCAGACCACAGAAACAGCACCTGTTCATTAAGCGCTTGGCATGTGCCAGACTTTCCCCTAAAGTTCAGAGAGTGCCCAGGACCACCACCATCTCACAGGTTAGGAAACTGAGGCTCTGAGAAGGAAACCCCTCAGCCAGGGCCCCACAGGCCGTAAGTAGCAGAGCTGGGTTCTGAACCAGCCACCTGGCCTAGGAACCCTGACTCCCCATCGCTCTGTGCTGCCTTCAAGATGACTGGATAATATTTCTCTCTCTGAGGCCCTGCCCAGGGACTCTTGGCCAAAGGTGAAACTGTCAGTAACGGGGCAGAAGTTAGGGACCCAAGAAATCCACCCACTGTACAGTGGGTCAGTGTGCACTGTGGTTAAAGTTGTGGACTTTTTTTCCGTTTTTTTTTTCTTAGGGCCACACCCATAGCATATGAAGGTTCCCGGGCTGGGGGTCTAATCGGAGCTGCAGCTGCCAGCCTACACCACAGACACAGGAATGCGGGATCCGAGCCGCATCTCTAACCTACACCACAGCTCACGGCAATGCCAGATCCTTAATCCACTGAGTGGGGCCAGGGATCGAACCTGGAACCTCATGGATCCTAGTCTGATTCATTCATTACCTCTGAGCCACAGCAAGAACTCCCAAGTCCATGTGCTTTCGAATCAACTTACTGTCTTTAAATTCTGTTTCCACCTCTCAAGCTCTGTGACCTTGAACAGGTTACTTAACTTCTCTGTGCCTTAATTTACTTCTCTGTTCAGTGTGATATGCTGATCAGAACTCTGGTTCCCAGCAGCAGAGGTCAGGCAAAAGTGAGACCTCGATGGCTTACGCACCCATTAAGACTAGGCGGTAGAGCAAGATTTAAGCGTGACTGTATGCAGGGACTTGGACATTTTCCTCAGGAATCTTTATCACCTGTCTCCTTTCCTGCATTGCTGTCATTATCAAGCCATTCCCCACTTCACAGATATCCTGTCCCTCCTCCCAGCTCCAGCTTAGGTCTCCCCAGCTCAGCAGCCCCAGTGAAATAGATCTCCCCACCCCCCACCCCGCCCCGATAGTTCTAGAGTGGATGCTCAGTGTCTCTGATTAGCTCAGCTTGGGACACGTGACAGTCCTATGCCAGTCACTGTGTCCAGAGCGAGAAGAGTTTCTGATTGGCAGGCCCAGGTCACATGCTCATTCCTGGAGCCAAGAAGTAGGGTCAGCCCCACCCAGAGCACACAGACCTGTTCTCAGGAGAAGGGGTGTGGAAGCTGGGCAGGCAGGAGCAGCAGGTGTGCACTGCCTGGGGCCACGGCCGTACCCCTCCGTCTCCGCCTCCGCCTTCACCTCTGAGGGTTCTATTAGATATTTGCATGTTGTCCTTGTGCCTGGTGAGGCCTGGGTACCTCCTAATCCAGAGAGACTGCGGGAAGGGGCTGCTGAAAGTCAGATCTGGCTCTAGCGCTGCCAAGGGGCACTGTGTGTCAGGCCCCGGTGCCAGAGCACAACCTCAGGTCACCCTTTGATGACTCCTTAGCAGACATGTCCTGAGCCCACAGCCTCCTAGCCACCAGGTCCACCAGCTCTTTTGCCAGGTGGCCCTGCAAGTTCCCCAGGCTCCAGGGGACTCAAGAGAACCGCAGGTGATGGGCTCGACGTGGACATGAGAGTTTCCGGGCCGAGGGCTCCCCCAAGCTCAGCTCCCACAGCTGCTAGGAGGTGGATTTTGTGAGCACGGCCCCCTCCCCGGGCTCCAAGTCCCCTCCCGTGCTGCAGTGCAGCAGCGCTGGAGAAGGCCAGCCCAGCGCTCGGCTCTCCCCGCCTCGAGCCAGGACCGCTGCGGCGCTTGTGCCAGCCTGGTCTAGGGGGAGTCACGGGCCGTTCCGCATCTATTTCAAGGTTCTGGATTTCGTGGCTTTTTTTTTTTTTAACCACCCTGCAAAGTAGGTCACCTGCTCCTCTTCCAGCTGCCTTTGAGCTTCTTGGGAACAGGGCAGGTACTATCCTTTGATACTGAGGGCATCCGCCTTTCTGGCCCCGAGTACTGCCAAGCGGGTCCATGCAGGACACATGCAGGAGGCCTGGGTCAGGGGGGGAGAAGAAGGGAGGGGGAGGAGGGGAGTTGGAAGCGCCCAGGGTGTTGGGCCCCGTCCGTGTTAAGAACCGCGAGCTGCTAAGTTTCAGACCAGTTTAAAAGGCACCTGCTCGGCCCACGTTAAAGGCCGTCTCAGTGCCGTGCTGCCGGGCACAGGTCTATCCCGTCCCAGGCAGCGGGTGAGCACAGGGGGGCTGCCGGGGCCTTTCTGAGTAACGAAGGTTTTCTTCCCAGGGGGTGGCCGGAGACCTATGACATGAATACCTCGGAGCCCAAGGCGGAGCCGGAGAGCCTGGCCGCGGGGGGCCGGCCCCCCTACCGCAGCAACGCTCCCTGGCAGTGGAGCGGGCCCGCGTCCCACAACTCTCTACCTGCCTCCAAGTGGGCCGCGCCCGCCACCCCCGGCCACGCCCAGTCCCTGAGCCGGCCCCCGAAGCAGACCCCCATGGTCCCCTTCCGGGAGCCCCAGGCCCTGCACAGCAAGAGGTAAGGACCGCGAGGGGCGCCAGCCTGCCGCCCTTTGCCCTCCTCTCTCTCCTCCGCCCTTTGTCCAGGCTCCTCCTCTACTGGCCTTTCTCCTTCTTGTCCTTGCCCGCCCCCCTCCCCCAACACTTTCCTTATGAGCTGCCTGTGTGAGGGCCCAGCACTTGGGGACCTCCGGGCCTGAGGTTGGAGATCCACCATACCAGCCGTGTATATTAAAACTATATATTTTTGTAAAGGTCAGGGGACTGATAAGCACAACATTTAGGGCCGTGATTCCTTCTGTGGGGAGGAGGGGAGGAGCCCCCCACGGGTGCGTCCTGTCAGGGTTCTAGCTCTTGGCTTGGATGGTAGCTTCAGGGAGTTTGTATTATGATGACATATATGTTACAGAGAAATGCTTTTGAGTATGTTATGTATTAAAAAATAAAGAAAAATGTCCAAGAAATGAAGGAATCCAACCTGCAGATGAGCATCTTGTCCCAGGTGTGGGCGAGAACGGTCCTCGGCCGGCAGCAGCCCTGTCCTTCCCTGTCAGGCTGCCGAGGCAGGAGGAGGGCAGGGGGTGCCCTGGCTCCCTGCCACCCTTCGCTCAGCAGCTCCGTCCCCGGGAGGAGAGCGAATGAGGCAGATGGGATGCGGTAGGGCTGTCGCCGCTCCGTGAGGGAAGGGCAGCCTCCTCACTCACCCCCACTGCCCCCTCCTTCCTGTGTCTGTTCCAGGCCCGTCAGCTTCCCTGAAACCCCTTACACGGCATCACCAGCAGGGGCCGACAAAGTCCCTCCCTACCGGCAGCCTTCTGGGAGCTTCTCCACCCCCGGCTCGGCCACCTACGCAAGATACAAGCCATCCCCAGAAAGGTCAGAATCTCTTCACTCTTTTCAGTTAAGGAATCTGATGAAAGCCAGCATCCTTCTCCCTCAGGAAATGCACTTACCTATTAAGTTGATTTGCCATTTCATGGGGCTTCTGGGGTCCTGAAGGAGGCTGGGCTGTGTCTGCTGAGAGGTGGGGCCAGGCTGGCCTGAGCAGGACTTGCCTTGCCTTTCCTTGAAGCAGCATTTTGGTTGCTGTTTCTTTCTTCCTTTGGCTGCACCCGCAGCATATGGAGGTTCCCAGGCTAGGGGTCGAATCAGAGCTGCAGCTGCTGGCCTACACCACAGCCACAGCAACATGAGATCCGAGCCGCGTCTACACCACAGCTTGTGGCAACACCGGATCCTTAACCCACTGAGCAGGTCAGGGATCGAACCTGCATCCCCATGGATGCTAGTTGGATTTGTTACCACTGAGCCACTACAGGAACTTCTGTCAGTTGCCGTTTTCTTGACACTTGAATCACCTGTCTGAGCCAGAGCATGCGCCTTCCAGCATGGCCATTCATCTGACCCCAGTCTGCGCTCCCCAACACCAGGCCACCAGTATCACCTGGTTTTCATGGCCTGCATACCCAGATCCTGTCCCCTTGGATCCTTCCCCAATCTGACACCCAGAGAGACCTTCCCTGTAATTCCCATGGCTCCCCACTGCCCTTAGGATAAACCCAAGCTCTCTAGCTTACTCTCAATGGCCTTCAGCCGCAACACCTTATAGTTTTCCCCTCCCTTCTCCTTCCGTCCATCCGTCAGCCTCTGGGCATCTCCGCCCTCCCCCTCCGCCCCTTCCCTGTGCTGCGCCCTGTCCCATCCCAGAGCCCCCAGCCTCTGTGCCACCTCCTGGTCTGCCCTCACCTCTGCAGCCAGGGGGAATCTTTGTATACCTTGCCGTCTTTCCCCTGCTTCTAAGCCCCCCATGCATCCCAGAGCCCTCAGGACGGGGCCTCCATGCTTCACTATGGCCACCAGGGACCCACCCGCCTCTCCAGCCTGGGCAGTGCCACACATAAGCCCCTCTGGCCACTTGTAATTTCCTAAGTAGTCTGTGTGCATTTCAGAATCCTCATGTTCTTCCCTCCGCCTGGGTGTCTTCACCATCTTCACCCCCAACACCATTCTTCCACCTTGAGCACCAGGGCTCCTCCTCTAGGAAGCCTTCCTCATGCCCACCACGCCTGCCCCCCGTACTAGGTTATGCGCTGCCTCTGTGCCCTTCACTTCCCTGTTGTGTTCACTAACCATGGCCTTGAGCACTCTCCATTTCCTTTTTTTTGTTTTGTTTTGTTTTTGCTTTTTGCTTTTTAGAGCCTCACCTGAGGCATATGGAGGTTCCCAGGCTAGGGATCCAATTGGAGCTGTAGCAGCCGATCTGCACCACAGCCACAGCAGCACCAGATCCAAGCTGCATCTGCGACCTACACCACAGCTTATGGCAACACTGGATCCTTAACCCACTAAGCGAGGCCAGAGATCGAACCTGCAACCTTAGGGTTACTGGTCAGATTTGTGTCTGCTGAGCACTACGGGAACTCCAGCACTCTCCATTCTGTTCGCCCAGTTAAGTGTGTGTGTACCCACTCGTGTGCGTACACAGTCACGCCTCCGTGTGTGAACAACCTGCTCTCTAAGAGAGAAGGCCTTTCCGGCCCACCTTTGCGTTACTGTCACACAGCACAGGGTCTGGCACGTGGTAGGTCTTTGGTATACTTTGATGAAAGACTGGAATGAGTGAGTTTGTTTAAACAGTGTACCTCAGAATCACAGAGACAGAGCGCCTGTTAAGATATCAGATTACTGGGCCTTACCCCTTGCCAAGGCTGCCAGTCCAGGAAACCCAGTTTGAGAGCTGCCACACCAAACCATTGTTTGATTCTAAGCCACCCTTGTAAATCGGGGGGGGGAACTGCTCACCCTTTCATCTCCTAGTAGCTGCCATTCAGCTTTTATCAGCCAAGGGTCCCGAGAGCCTTCCGCGGGCCAGGTGCCAGGAGAAATACTGGAGCTACTCACTTACCCCAGGGGTCCCTGACGCTGCTGGGGTGGAGAGAGGGTCTTGGAAGCGACGTGCACTCTGATGAGAGCTCTGATAGACTCGGGCCTTGGAGGAGGGCGCGCAGCCCAGCCCCAACTTGAGGCTGGCTGCCCAGGGAGGTGACATCTAAATAGGGCTTTGAGGAAATAGTAGGAGTCTGCCACAGAGAAGGAGGAAAAAGTCATTCCAGACCGAGCAAAGGCTTCAGACATGAGCCAGCAGAATGCTGTGGAAGCAGGAGGTGTGGAGAGGAGTCTGGGGCACGGGAGTCCCTGAGTGGCAACTGTGGCCAAGGTCAAGAAACGGCAGTTGGCATGAAGCAGTTAGCCAAGCAGAGGGCTGCTGGTAACTCCAGGTTCAAAGTCTTGTTGTCCCCCACACCCCTTTTATTGTTATTATTTTTAAACTCTTTCTTTGAAATAATTATGGATTCACAGGAAGTTAAAAAGAAATGGATAGGGACCTCCTGGAACCCGTCACCCAGCCTCTCCAAATGTTAACTTATGATGCAGTATCAGAGCAAAACGTTGCCATTGGTACAATTGTGGTGCTTATTCAGAACTCACCAGTGACACACACGAGTGTGTGGGGCTCTGCCGTTCTGTCCACAGTTAAGACACTCAGCTGCACCGTCACCATGAAACTCCCTTCTCTGCCCCTTATAGCCACACCCGTCCCCTCCCCCATCCCTAACCTCTGGCAACCACTAATCTATTCCACATCTCTTATTTCTTGAATGTTATGTAAAAGGAATCATACGGTATATACCCTTTTGAGATTCTTTCTCACTCGGATGAGGGTCACTCAAGTTGTTGCCTCTGTCAGTAGTCAGATTGTGTCAGTGCTGAGTTGTATTCCATGGCGTGATACCATTGAAGTATATTCTGGGTAATTTCTGGGTTTTGGCTATTACAGATGTTCATGCTGTTAATAAGCCTGAAAATGAGTCTCCATTTCTCTGGGATAAATGCCCAAGAATACAGTTGCTTGCCAAAATATGGAAACAACCTAAATGTCTGTTGACAGATGAGTGGATAAAGAAAATGTGGTGGTATGTACATAGTGGAATATTATTCAGGCATAAAAAGGTGATTCCAGCCATTTTTAGCAATATAGATGCACCTGCAAGTCGTCATGATAAGTGAAATAAATCAGAGGACAAATACTGTATGGTATCACTTATATGTGGCACAAAAGTCGAACTCGAAACAATAGAACGGGGGTTGCCTGGATAATTTCCTAGGTGGCAGAAATGGCGAGATGTTGGTCAAAGGGCACCAACTCAGAATTATTTTAAGATTAATAAGTTTTGGAGTTCCTGCTATGGGGCAGTGGGTTAAAAATCCAACTGCAGTGGCCCAGGCTGCTGTGGAGGCACGGGTTTGGTCCCTGGCCCAGTAACTTCCATATGCCATGGATACAGCCATAAAAATTTTTTTAAAATAAAGATGAATAAATTCTGAAGATCTATTATGTAGCATTAATAATTCTGTATTTTACTCTTAATGTGCTAAGAGGAGCTCCCTAGTGGCTCAGTGGTTTAAAGATCCATTGTTGTCACTACTGTGGCTGTGGTTACTGCCGTGGCATGGGTTCAGTCCCTGGCCCCAGGAACTTCCAGATGCCATGGGTGTGGCCAAAAAAGCGGGGGTGGGGAGGAGGGAAACTCTCTGCAGCACGTAGAACTGAGCGCAGCACGTGGTAACTGCTCCAGGAGGGCTGTGACTGTTACTGCCGCTGTCCTCAGAGCTTGTCATTCTCCGGTGTGAGATGAGCAGACCTCCAGACGCAGGACAGAATTGTGCGCCCAGCTCAGCACCCTGCGGGGCTGGCCTGGACCCCAGACATTTACTCATCAGGCCACTTGGCTGGCATTATTTTTTCCTTTTTTCTTTCTCTGCCAGTTCGATACAGAGTGGTATATCAGTGAGGAGGTATTTGACTGTGAGTGACAGAAGCCTAACTCCAGAAGGCATGAAGCGTTAAGGGGTTTATCCTCATCACATCCTAAGTCCTGAGGCGAGGTGGCTCTGGGACTGGTTAATTTTGTAAGGTCATCCTCAGGGACCTGGCTCCACTTGTGACCGACAAGGGCTATGACTCCGAACAAAACCCTGCGGAAAAAGAGGGAAGAGCTTCTCTTTGTTTCCGAGAAGAGAGGAACTCGGTCAGTTGTCCATCCCTGAACTAACCCCTGGCAAGGTCACACTGCCTTTTTTTTTTTTTTTTTTTTTTTATGGGTGCTCCCGTGGTATATGGAAGTTCCCAGGCCAGGGATTGAATCCCAGACACAGCTGCAGCAACACCAGATCCTTTCCCCCCTGCGCCTGGCCAGGGATTGAACCTGTACCTCCAGTGACCCAAGCCACTGCAGCTGGATTCTTAATCCACTGCATTAACTGCCCCCCTCGACTGTCTTAAACCACCAGGATTACTAAAGTCAGGTAGTAGAGGGCTGACAGCCAGAGCACGACCTGGACTCCACCAGCAGGAACAAAGATGATGACGTCTGTTGGGGTGGCGGTTTGCTAAACAACAGTGTAGTTTGTTAACCCAACAATGGCTGTACGGTCCACATATCTTTTCCCCAGCCGTCCCGTAATTCACTCGCCCACTGTTGCATCCTTCTGTCTGTGCAGGAGATGGACAGAGCAAGCTGGGGCCCTGCCCTCAGGAGTTCACATCTGTCTCAGTGCTTTCCTATGTGGCAGAGTGGGAAGTCCAAAGCCAAGATCCTGGCAGCCCAAACCTGCTTCTGGGGAGTTTTGCCCAGAGCTGTAAGTGGTGAGATGCCGGAATGTCCCAATTTTCAGTCTGCTTGACCAGCAGTGATAGAAACAACCCCAAATGGGACATAGTTAACACCTACAGGACAGTCAGCATAGATCAGTCAGTTTGCGTTGGGATAATAAGAAGGCTTATTAGTGAGAGAATTGTATAAGTGGACAGAGTACAGGTTGTCCAGATTGAGGGCAGTTAGTGAGAGATGAAGCTGGTAAGATACGTCCAGCTGAAGACTAGGGTCCATCAGTTAGGATTAGCTATGGCTGCATAATACAGAAAATGGTGATTCAGATGAGATCGTTTCTTTCTCCCACGTTGTCTGGCACCCAGGCGTGTCCTCACCAGTGTTCTGCCGTCCTTGGCCTATGCCCTGCTCTTCTTAAGGTGCTGCTAGAGCTTCAACCTTAAGGAGATAATGAGGCGGGGTCACATGCAGTACTTGTATCTCATTGATCAGAACTGCAAGGGAGCCTGGGAAATGTAGTTTGTTAACCTACCAATTGCTGCCCCAAATACAGTTGGGATTCTGTCACCAAGGCAGAAGTAGAGAATGGCCTGCAGTGTCCGCCACTCACACCTCCCACTCTCCTCTGGCTAGCCCCGGCCACTTTCCTTTAGTTCTCAGGATTTGATACAGACGTTTTGAGAAAATGGAATAAACGCATCAACACTTCAATTTCCAGCTGTGCTGGCGCCGCGTTTTACCAGGAGGATGACTGGCTGCTAGGTCAGCCAGTAAGGTGAAGATTACTTATGCTTTTTATTGTTTTGGCTGTCTTCCCCTCTCCTCCTCCGGAGGCATCAGGGGTCAAGGTCTGGAGGAATGGGGATAATATGTATTTTCTTGGCAGGTGAGTAGAGATGGGTTTGCAGGAAGTCCAGTGTGTCTCTGAAGCCCCTCTCTGCTGCTGCCCTGGAGGCATTGAAGCCAGGGGTTTAGAGCTGGTCTTTGCAGAGACAGCCCTGGCTTTGGGCTGGCAGGGCGACCCTGGAGAAATCAGTTCGCTCCTCTTTTGGATTTTGAGGTTCTCAGTTTACCACCCTGTCAAGTTGCAAGTTTAGGCACGGGAGCCAAATGGGGAATCGCAATATCAGCTTGATTAATGGAGGCTCAGTGACTCCCCCCAAGTCCATGGCTTACGTCAGTGGAATGTTTCTGGCTGCAAGTAGTCAAAACTTGGCTGGCTCCAACGCCATAGGAATGTGTTATCTCTCAGGGAAAAAAAAAAAGAGTTCAGGGAGCAGACTCCAGGGAGGGTCCCTCCAGCATCTGGACGACATTATCAGGGGCCGGGTGGTCCCTTCTGCCTCCTCTCTTCCACCCTCAGCTCCGGCCTTGCCTTCACTCTGGTAGGGACAGCGCACCAGTGGCTCGTGGTGTTGTATCTGCACCCAGCAGCACCTGGTAGAGAAAAGAGGCCGTCTTTCCTCATCACCTCCCTGCAGAACAAGGAGGTTCTTCGCCAAAGCCCCTTAGCAGACTTCACCCATTATGCTCTCAGGTTATGCTGGGTAACAGACACCTGAAAACTGGAGTGACTGAAGTCAGCAAAGCTTTGTTTCACACCCACACCACAGGTCCACCGCTGATCGGCATGGGGCCTCTCAGGACCCAGGCCACCTCACAACTCACTGGCAAGAACTAGTCACCCAGCCCCAACCATCCATTCTCAAGGGGCTGGGAAGTGCGGTCGTGTCGTGCACGTGCCAGGCAAAGAGCCAGACGTATTTTCTGGGAGTCGTAATGGTTCACTTCCTCTCATGGCTCATGTGCCTGTCCCTGACCAGCCCCAGGCAAGGAGAGGGGTTTCCCATGACTGGCTCTGATCTGAGGTGGAAGGGACATTGGGAGGTGCCCACAGGAGTCCCTCCGGGGCATAGAGAACACGGCTGGGAAGTTCCCGTCACGGTTCAGCAGGTTAAGAACCCAGCTGGTACCTATGAGGATACGGGTTCAAACCCTGGCCTCGCTCAGTGGGTTAAGGATCTGGCGTTACCGTGACCTGTGGTGTAGGTCACGGATGTGGCTGGGATCCCGCATTGCTGTGACTGTGCGGTAGGCCGGCAGCCGTAGCTTCCATTCGACCCCTAGCCTGGGAACCTCCGTATGCCACGGGTGCGGCCCTAAAAAGAAAAAGAGAACACAGCTGGAACCTAAGGCCACAGAGAACCTTCTTCCTGTTCCTCTGCCAAATCTAAGCCCTCGCCTGTGGGTATGCAGGGCCAGCCCCCCGAAGGATCTCTAGGGGACAAGTTTGTCATTTTCATCCTCCACAATCCTGTGAGGTAGAAAGAGTCATCCCAGGGTCCATACAGAAAAACTGCAGCTCAGGCTAATGAGCACTTGCCCGACCAAGGTCATGTGGCTAAGTGAGGGATAGAGCTGGGGTGCAGCCCAGACCTGCGTCCAGGCCTCTCCCCTGCAACGCCTTCCTCCAACCCAGAGACACACACACTTCTGGCCTATCAGCCAACTGTGTCCTGTCAGCCTCAGGCTAAGCTCTGGGCACACAGAACGTCATTCAGTCCTGCAGTGAAGGTCCTGTCGTGGCTGCCTCTTCACAGCTGGGGAAGCTGAGGCTCAGGGCAAGGAAGTGACTCTACCTGACTGGACAGGAAGCTCGGGTGAGATTTGATTCCTCAAGGCACATGCATGGTTCCAGGCCTCCTGTCCCTGCAAATGCTGACTTAGCCTGCTTTCCTCCACCAGAGAGAATAGGCACCCAGGACAGGCCAGGGGACCGGGGGCTGCTGACAACAGCTCATCCTATTTCACAGCCAAGAAACAGCACCCGTGAGAGCTTGTGGGGAGGGCCGCTGGCCCAAGTGGCTTCTCCCCCCGTCTCCCTCGAGGACCCACCTGGCCCTGCACGCCCCGTCACCACTTGGCCTGTGTCCTGGGCAAAGCTCATTCCTGACCCTCAGTTAATAGCAGGTTTCTAGGCTTACTCACCTCGCCTCCCCTCCGCATGGAGCCTCCCGTGTGTTTAAAACCCCCCAGCGAGCAAGTCTCCGGCTCAGGTGGTTTTGACGCCCCAGCCCTTCACCCTGTGCTTGCCGCCTCTTGCTCCCCTACAGGTACGCAGCCGCCCCGCACCCACTGCTGTCTTTCGATCCCCACTTCAGCCACGATGGGACGTCCAGTGGCGACTCCTCCTCGGGAGGCTTGACCAGCCAGGAGAGCACCATGGAGCGCCAGAAGCCAGGTAGGGCCTCCCCAGGCCACCCGTACCTCCGGCCTCGCCCCGCAGGGCCCCTGATGTGCAATGTGACAGGCAAGGCCCCTCCTCCTGTTAGTGACAGAGGAAACACAAAAGCAAGCTGGGAGCGCCACATGAGAGGTTAGAAGAGTCACCCGGCAGAGCGGCGGGGACAGGGACCAGTGAGGGGGTCTGTCTTCGCTGTGACAGGGCATGAGCAGGTGGGGTCTGCCAGCACTGTCGGGGCCTGGGGCACAGGCGGGTGACATGGAGGTGGTGACCACCAGGGGAAGTCTTTGAAAAGGACTAAAAGCGGTGCTCTCGGGGGAGCAGACCCGACAAGGCTCTGAGGCCGCTCGTTATGTAAACCCTGCAGTGCTGTTTCTCCCACTGTTGTGGACGTTGCAGCATATGCCGAGGAACGAACCCAACCCTTGAGCATCTAGTGTGACAGTGTATCACAGAGTCATCAGGCGCACTTTCCACACCCAGGGCAGGACAGACATGGCCAGCCTCCCAGAGGGCCCCTGCCCCTCCCAGCCAGTACCCCTAAAGGTCACCATCCTGCTTCTCACAGCCAGGCTGGGGCTTGCCCGGTTTTGAACTTCACATATAGGGAAAAGAGACTCCCACTGGATGTGCGCGCGCGCGCGTGTGTGTGTGTGTGTGCGTGCGCACATGTGTGTGGCTTCTGTTGCTTAACATTGTGTCTGCTGGTGAGTGTTGGTCACGTGACTGTATGCAGCACCGCGATTTCTAAGTGGTGTGTCCACTGTGTGAGTGACCCACGGTTTCTTACTCCATTCAAGTGCTGGTGGACATTTGGGATGTTTCCACTTTAGAGCCGCTTAGACTAGTGTTGCTAGGAATATTCTCATACCTGTCATTCAATGAAGATGTGCTCACGTTTCTGTAGGGGGTATACCTGGGGGTGGAATTGCTTTGTAAGAGATTGCCTAACCGTTTCCCAAAGTGCCGAACCATTTCACATTCCTGCCAGTGACAGAGAGTTCTGGTTGCTCTGTGTCCTTCCCAGCGTTCTCGTTTCAGCTTTTCTAGTGGGTGCACAGTGATATGACATTGTCCTGTTAATTTATGTTTTTCTGATGCCCGATGAGACCGAGCATCTTCTCATCTGTTTATTCTCCTATGTATTTGTTGTTCATGCGAGCATGTACTACTTAGATGAACATTTTAAACGTAGCTTCTCGTAGCAAACCCGTAGCCCCTTTGATGTGTGAGAACCACCAAATGGTGGGTGGGCTCAAAAGAAAGAAAATCAGTGACAGAGAGCCCTGACTTCGAAGGGGAAGGAGGTGGAGAAGTCCATGCAGGGGAAGTTCTAGAGCATCCAGGCGGCCTTCGGGGACAGCCGTGTTGGCAGGTCACCGGCTCCCCCGGGCGTTGTGGGGCAGGTTACGTGTCCCAGGATTAGCGGCCTGGAGAATTCCCCAGCGGCCCCTACCCGATGATTCTCATAAACTAGGGGCAGGGGTTGGACTTCAGGCAAGCGGGTTGCCCTCCCGACTCGGCTGCCCTCCTCTGCTGCCTCCAGTGCGGTTCGCACCCCTCCTCGGCCCGCTGGATCCTGCCTGCGGGGCCGTGATCTTTCCTCCTGCACAGTTTCACATCCTTCCCCGACTCCAGTTGAGAGAAAAAGAAATGTGTTACTTGGCAGTGTCATCGCACCGAAGTGTAAAACGAGGAGGGAAATTTTCCAGCATTCACCACGGGCCCCCAGTTAGGTGTCACAGAAACTCACCCTTGTCCCTCCTTTCTCCCTTCTTCTGTCTCCTAGAGCTCGGCTCCCTGCCCACCTCACTGGGACTGACGCCTCCCTGCACGCACACACACAGACACACACGCACACACACACGCACACACATCAGGACAGTCTGTCTAGAAGTCTTCATAAAGTCTAGACCCAGGGAGTGGGAAGTCCGGCGCCATGGCCGTGGGGGTTTGCCCAGCCCTGATCAGATGTCGCTGTCACGGCAACAGCAACAGTTCCCGGCACTCTACACCCCCTCCTACTTAATCATCAGGAGCACGACAGAGTGGGCGCTGTGACTGCCCTGTTTTAGAAATGAGGGAAATGATAGCACAGCGGGGGGCTCGGGTCGCTACAGAGGTGCGGGTTCCATCCCCAGCGTGGCGCGTTGGGTTAAGGATCCGGCGTTGCCACAGATGCGTCTGAGATTCAGTCCCTAGCCCGGGAACTTCCCTGTCCCTCAGGTGTGACCATTTTAAAAAAAAAAAAGTAGAAATGAAGAAGAGGATGGTGAGACAGAGCAAGCTTGTTCCTTGTCTGAGGTCCCTGCTGGTGAGTAGCATCACTGAGATTTGAACCCAGACCTGCTGGGTTCTAGAACTCTTCCTTAAATCCCTGCCACCCACAGACACCAGCACAATCCCTCACCCACAGTGAGAGCATTTCTCAAGCCTCGGCGCACCCAGGTTAGGAAGGTGGCCCCAGAGCCACCAGATGCCCCCAGTCCGTGCCTGGCCATGGCGTCAGCACAGCCCTCACAGCCACATCCATGCCTGTCACCCATCCAGTACTGAGGGTGAAGCAGTAGAGCCAGAACGTCGCTGGGGGTCAGTCCAAAGGACCAGTGAAGGGCCCAGGATCAGGGCCTGCTAAGGGCAGGGCCAGGGGCAAAGGGGACACTGGGGCCACCCAGGAGTGGCAGGAACTTCATCCCTCCATTCATTGGACACGTCACCCATGATACTCGCCAGGCTGGGTACCAGGGACACAGTGTGAGCCAGACGGTCGTGTCCCCTGCCTTCTTGGAGCCGACAGTCCATGGGCGAGACAGTAAACAGGAACACCAGTGACACTTGCTCACCAACGATGCGGGCTGCGGGGTGGAAACGAACACAGAGCCTCGAGAGAGGCTAGTGGGGTTTGAGGGAGTCTCTGAGCAAATCCCGGTTCGGGCAAGGCTGGAAGAATGCAACGGAGCCACCTGGGAGGAGAACTTCCCAGGGAAAGGGAGCTGGTCGAAGTCCCTGAGGTAGGAGGGGTCGGCTGGTGGAGGAACAGGAAGGAGGCCCGTGCCTGAGACGCGGCGGGAGGTGAGGGAAGTGACATGGACAGCGGGGACTCTACCCCTCGCTCAGAACCACAGAGATCAGGAGAG
This sequence comes from Catagonus wagneri, assembly GCA_004024745.2. Taxonomy (NCBI): domain Eukaryota; kingdom Metazoa; phylum Chordata; class Mammalia; order Artiodactyla; family Tayassuidae; genus Catagonus; species Catagonus wagneri. The sequence goes on along the minus strand of PVHT020000178.1, from coordinate 1,278,163 downwards.
ATGGAATCTGACTCGGGTGTTCACAGCGGTCCTCTGTCTACAGATCCTTGCGGTGGCGGGGAAGGGGGGGGCAGTGGAGGAGGAGAGATGGAAGTTTCTAGGTGTGGTTGTTGGAAGATATAGTTAGAATTTCCTGATGCTCAAGGATAATAACCAAGGCTGAGGTGGGGGGTGTTTGGTTTCGGTTTGGTTTTTGTTTTGTTTCTGGCCACACCCACAGCATGTGGAAGTTCCCGCTAGGGCTTGGACCCGCACCACAGCAGCAGCCCAAGCCACTGCAGTAACAATGCCAGATCCTTAACTGGCTGGGCCACAAGGGAACTCCAGTCATCAGTTTTTCACCTGAGCAACTGAAAGAATGGAGCTACATGGACTGAGCAGGAGAGACTCTGAGAGATGCGGTTTGGGGAAGATAAGCAGTTGACTCTGGCCGTGTTCAGGGGCAGGCTCCAGTAGACACCCAGTGGAGGTCTCGTCAGGCAGCCATTTATACAAGTCTTAAGTCACGGGGGGAGGTCCAGGCCAGGGACAGAAGTGTGGGAGCCGTTGGGGTCATAGGTGGTAGTGAAAGCTGGATGTGACTGCCGGGGGCTTGGCTCACTGCAGAAATGTGGTCTCCAGGCACGGCCTGGCCACCTCCCGGGGACCAGCGCCTCCTGGGTGTGTGGGACGCTCCAGAGAGGAAAAGTGTCTCCAGAGGCAGAGTAGGCGGACAGCCCGCCTGCTCTCTCGTCCTTGGTTCGCAGATGAAAGCCACACAGGCAGTGGCACCTTCGACTGTGTCCAGCCAGGCTGCTCTCTGCTGTGGCCCTGAGTACCCTGCTTGGCCCTCCAGGCCCCTTCCCCAGCGGCAACGTGGGTCCAGAGCGTCCTGGGGCTGCACTGAGGATAGCAGTGTATGTGGCTGTGCTCTTCCAGTGGGCCTGATGAGAAGTCCTGAGTCAGCTGTGTGACCTTGGCAGTGACCTCGTCTCTCCCAGCTTCAGGTCCCTCTTCGGTGCTAGACCCCCTGAGTGCCTCTCCTTCCAGGATGGTCTCGTGATCCGGTGAGATCACACCCAGCCCTCAGCACAGGACCTAGCCCATCATTAAGAGAACGGCAACTCCTGCTTCGAGCATACTCACTCTCCCTCATTGCTTGAGCTGTCACTGTGGAGAAGCACAGAGAAGGGTACAGGGGTTGAGAGCACAGGCATGAAGCTTTTTCTGACTGTGTGACCTTGGAGCAACTACTTAACCTCTCTGTCTTCTCTCCTTCATACATTAATCTGGTACTAATACCTGCCTCACCGTGTCAAGGGGAGGATATAACAAGGTAATGCGTGCAAAGCACTTAGAGGAGTGCTGACACAGAACACCTGCTTAATGATAATAATCGATCTTATGAGTATTTAAAATGCAGCATTGGAGTTCCCGCTGTGGCACAGCAGCAACGAACCCAACTAGTATGCATGAGGATGCGGGTTCAATCCCTCGCCCCGCATTGCCGTGAACTGTGGCGTAGGTCGCAGGCACAGCTCAGATCTCACGTTGCTGTGACTGTGGCTATAGCACAGGCTGGCAGCTGTAGCTCTGATTCAACCCCTAGCCTGGGAACTTCCATATGCCTCATGTGCAGCCCTAAGGGGGGCGGGGGGAAGCTTTGATCAAAAAGTGTAGGCTCTGGAGTTAGACTGCCTGGGTTTGGGTTCTGTTAGTGTAAGTTTGATAGATAATATTAACTAGCCCTGCACTGGATTTGTGTGTCTTTTTAAAATCCAGTGCTCAATTCAGGCATGTTGACTAGCTTGGGAGTTTAGACTTAAGTTACACCCATACCAACCATTTGTGATTTTAAACCTCCTCCACCTTTGAACCAGCAATCTCACTTGTAGAATTCTGTCCCAGACACAATTCCACATTTGCTCAAAGCTCGGGGTAGAGGAAAGGCCACCAAAATGTTAAGAAAAACTGAAAATAACCTAAATGTTCATCATTTAGTTTAGTAGGAAACGGGTTAATTAATTGATGTCCATGCACATAATGGAATACTGTACAGCTATTAAGCGTTCAGTTGTGTGAAGATGTATTAAGATAAAGAGCAAAAAGCAAGTGTAGGGATATTTGTAAAGTGAGAAATGAAGCTGTCAGACCGTGCTTATGATGACTGCATTTTCATTTAACAGCAAAAAATTATACACATTTTAGCAGCAAGGGAATGCTGCCTTGCATATGTAAAGAACCCTATTCGCCAATAATATAAAAGACAGTCCTGTAGCAAACATGGCTAAAGGTATGAACAAGTAATTTACAAAACAGAAGATCTGAGTAGCCAGTAAGGATGAAAATGGGCTCAACCTCCTTTGGTATGGAGGGTTGTGACCCCATGTAGAAGCACCAGAATTACTGGCATGTGATGAGTGCTCCATAAAAGCTCTGTTACCAAGTGTTGTTTTCCCCGGGACGTGAGTCGATGGGGTCGTGGCCCTGTGTGAGCTGAGCAAGCAAGCTGGCAGGGGGGTTGGACCATCAAACCGCATTTAGGGCCAGATCCTTTGGGTGGACTTGGGACAGCGCTTGCGTCACCTCTGACCACTGGTGTGTCCTGTCTTCCTGCAGAGCCTTTGTGGCATGTGCCCGCCCAGGCCCGGCTCTCAGCGGTGGTTGGGAGCAGCGGGAGCAAGCAGGCCTCCAGGCAGGACGCAGCAGGCAAAGATTCCCCCAACAAGCATTCCAAAGTGAGTCAGGGCCCCGCCTGCCAATCCCGGGGAGCCGGCGCCGTGGGAGCTGGCTGCTTCACCCGGGTGGGGGTCTCTGGGTACCCCGCGTGAGCACACCCTCCGCCTCTGACACCCTCCACCCCAGCAGAGCGGCTGGTCTGGATTTAGGCACCACCAGGCACGCGACCTGGCTCCAGCCCCCACCAGCCCCTTCACCCCGAGCAAATCCCATTATCTCCAGCAGTTTCCTCATGACATCGGTCGTGGCAGGTGTCTTCACCGGCTTGGGCTGCCGTAACAAAAGACCACAGACTGGGTAGCTTATAAGCAACAGAAATTTATTTCTCACAGCTCTGGAGGCTGGGAAGTCCAAAATCAAGGTGCCAACAGATTTCTGAGTCTGGTGAGGATCCACTTCCTGGTTCATTGGCAGCCTTCCCCTCACCGCCTGTGTGAGGGGAGCTCTCTGTGGTTGCTTTTATAAGGATATAAATATATATAGATTTTATCACCCCGTTCCTGAGTAGTATACAAACATACATAGGATAAGTGTGTAAGCTATATAGGGGTTTTATAATCCCATTCATGAGGTTACCCTTGTAACCTGGCTGGCTCCAGGTTCACACCTGGATGCAGGGAGGACCCAGGGAGGGAAGGCTGGCCGTCCACACCGGAGCCCGGGGATGACACACTTCTCCCGCCTTCCAGGGCGAGCCTCAGTACTCCAGTCATTCCAGCAGCAATACCCTCTCCAGCAACGCGTCCAGCAGCCACAGCGACGATCGCTGGTTCGACCCCCTGGACCCCCTGGAGCCGGAGCAAGACCCTCTCTCCAAGGGCGGCTCCAGCGACAGCGGCATCGACACCACCCTCTACACCTCCAGCCCCAGCTGCATGTCCCTGGCCAAGACACCTCGGCCAGCCAAGCCACACAAACCCCCGGGAAGTATAGGCCTTTGTGGGGGCGGGCGCGAGGCTGCCGGAAGGCCCCACCACGCAGACCGGCGGCGAGAGGTCTCGCCCGCCCCTGGAATCGCTGGCCAGAACAAGGGCTACCGACCGAAGCTGTACTCCTCAGGCTCCAGCACCCCTACGGGCCTGGCCGGGGGCAGCCGCGACCCACCGAGGCCGCCCAGGTAAGGCTCCGCGTCCGGTCCGGATCCTTTAGGGAGTCCTGACCACCTTCCACGAACCCACAGTCCTGGCAGTGGACCTCCCTTCCCCAGAGGGGCGCTTACACGTAGTTTGCCTCAGAGTCAGGAGGCCCGTGGACACCCCTGGCCCTGCTTACCATCCGTGGACCTTCAGGGATCCCTCTAGAGGGAGAAAAACCCTTGGCTGTCTGTCCTGTCTATCTCTGATTTACTCTGACCCACAGTCTCTCCTTTCCTCTCTGCTGAGACCAGTTTTTATGCTTTGTGGGAGTCATAGACTGTTTCTTTTAGGAGTGCGTTGGGCTGGGGGTGATAGGAAACCTGACCCACGGTGGCTTAAATAGACAGGCTTCACAGCCCCCTGATGGGGAGCCGCCAGGGAGGGCCTCCAGGCCCCGCCCCGTGTCTTCCTGTCCCATCATCCTTCTTATACCCGCCGCCACCTCCTGGTCTCCAGATGGCTGTGGTGCCCCTGGGAGGCATGGGACAGAGAACGGAGGCAAGGCTGCAGCGTCTCCTGACTGTGGAGAGAGCAAAGCTTTCCCAGAACCCCCATCAGCAGGTGGGTCTCGTGGCCATCCCAGCCACCAGGAAGTCTGGGGGATCACGGTATAGCCTTACGGTCTCTCTAATAAAGGTCAGTGTGGTCCCCAGACAGCCCCCTGGAGAGCCGCCCAGCACAGACTCCCCTGACCTGCTGGGTAGGGCCAGAGAGCTCGCACTTTTACAAAGTTCCCTGTAGATGCTGCTCGAGGTGGTCCGGGGACCACACGTTGAGAACCACAGGTAGAGCGGCAGACAGGAATGAGTGAGAACGAACAGGCATTGACTAGCCAGCAACCTGCAGTCTGGACCACGGGTTCCATAAGAATCTAAGGAAAGCCATAAACTGCTTCCCAGAAAAGTTCTGCCATCACAGGACTCAGCCTGGTCCAGGGAGCCCCTCACGGGTCTTCAGCCCCAGGCCTGGATTGCTGTGCTGCAGTCCCCGGTGGGGTCCCCTGAGGCCACTGCCTCCCTGCCCTTCCCTGACCACTGAGCAGAGGCCAGCCTGGGTCCAGGACCCCCATTAGGGGTCTTCATCTCCTTTGGCTTCCTGACACCTTGACCGGTCCCCAAACCTGCAGCCTCTCTCCACAGGACAGGTGCACCCAGGCAGTGGCCTCCAGACCCCCTTGACCACAAGCCACTGTGGGCCTGGGTCTTTGTCTGTGCAGAATGTCTGTTTTGAAAAAGGTGAAGCAAAAATTTCCCTTGCAGTCCTCAGCCTGACTGTGTGCAAAGCACCTTGACCCAGCCTAGTCTGTTTGAAATGTTTGAATGTCACGCGCTGCCTCCTTACACGATCTCATGACCAGCAGTGGCTCTCTTGTTACCAAACTCAAATTTGGCTGCTTGCAGCTAGAAAGCCAATATTCAAGAGACAAGAATGGGTTGGAAAGGAAAATATGCAGAAGCGTAAGGGTCCTGGAATCGAGCTACTATAGAGGTTAGAGGTTAAAATATAACAAGAGTCCGAGACCGAGGGGCTGACAGATTTGGAAACAGCATACTGAGAGCGGCCATGTGTCAGTGCTACCCCTCACGGTGGCCCCGGCCCTCCTTGAGTCGAGGAGCCAGGAGAAGGGTGAGTGTGGAGGCAGAGCGTCCCAGTCAGGTCCATCTTGTCTCAACTTGCCTCCCTAGACAGGTAGTCCTTTTCTTTTTTTTTTTTTTTTTTCTGTGTTTATTTTATTTTGGGAGGGGTGGGTTTTTTTTTTTGTTTTTTGTTTGTTTGTTTTGCTTTTTGGCCGCACCCACAGCATGCAAAAATTCCTGGTCCAGGGAGTTCCCATTGTGGCTCAGTGGAGACAAATCTGACTAGTATCCATGAGGATGCATGTTCAATCCCTGGCCTCGCTTAGTGGGTTAAGGATCCGGCGTTGCCCTGAGTATGTTGCAGATGCAGCTCAGATCCTGTTTTGCTGTGACTGTGACATAGGCTGGCAACTGCAGCTCCGATTTGACACCTAGCCTGGGAATTTCCATACTCATGGTGCAGCCCTAAAAAAAAAGTTTCTGGCCCAGGGACTAAACCCTGCCACAGCGGCAACCCAGGCTGCTGCGGTGACAACTCCAGGTCCTTAACCTGCTGTGCCACAAGGGAACTCCTGAGCAGATAGTTCTTAGTCATTTGAATACACGAACTCTTTTGAACAGCTCTTTCATTCATTTATTTATCTATTCTTTTCACTCACAAATATATCTTGGGGATTTGTTACCTCCCAGGGACTATGCTGGGAGTTGAAGAGAAGTAATGAGCAATTCACATGAGACCCCCAGCCTTCACCTCGCCACCCATCAGTAGAGGGAGACAGATGTCAGAGTGCACCCACCAAGAGGAACTCTGAGGTCCCAGGTCTCAGCCCCCATGAGTGGACAGACATGGGGTTAGCATAGCTTGAGTAGCTGCAGGGTTTTGGATTCTATGCTATAAGGCAGCAGTGCTGGGGAGTAGGCTGTGGCTGAGGCAGGGGGGTGGGTATAAAATTACCCTGTGTCTGAGAGAAGGATTTGCTGAACCCAGAAATGAAGGGAGTAAAATGGGAGAGGAGCCCGCTACAAAAGAGGGCCCTGCGGTTGGGAGCTTTAATTTGCATACAGACAATTGATGCTAATTGCAAATCATTCTTATCTACTCATTAAAGCTGCTTCCTGAAGTTTTCTCCTAGGCAACCAGGCTTTAGTATGGAACAGCATTTCCCAAAATGGGGTGCTCGAGGTGATTTGGGTGGTGCCAGGAGGAAGATGTTTTATTTTAAATGGATATTAAGAAGACTGTTATCAACCCATCCCCAGATTTTACAGATATTGCCTTGGACAATCTAAGGAAAATTAAATGAGTTGATTCAAAGAAATGCATTCATGGTAGATGAGACTGTGGACTCCAGGATTCAAGCCCTCTGCTACCTTGTCTTCCTGTGTGGTCTTGGGCAAAAAAACGTCTGAACCTCTCTAGGCATCAGTTTACTCATCTAGGATATGGAAACTAAATCTCAAACCTACCTTGCAGGGATGTGATGAGGATTAAATGAGCTGATGTTTGTAGGGCCCTTAGAACTGCCTGGCAGCGGACCTCAAGTCTGACTATATTAGAATCACCAGAGGATGTTATAAAAAAGATGAGGCTTGGGAGTTCCTGTCGTGGCTCAGTGGTTAACGAATCCGACTAGGAACCGTGAGGTTGCCGGTTTGATTGCTGGTATCGCTCAGTGGGTTAAGGATCCAGCATTGCTGTGAGCCGTGGTGTAGGTCGCAGACGCAGTTTGGATCCTGCGTTGCTGTGGCTCTGGCGTCAGCTGGCAGCTACAGCTCCGATTAGACCCCTAGCCTGGGAACCTCCATATGCCACGAGTGTGGCCCTAGAAAAGGCAAAAAAGACAAAAAAAAAGGGATGAGGCCTGAAGTTCCCATCGTGGCTCAGCAGTTAACAAATCTGACTAGCATCCAAATCTGACTGGCATCTGTAAGGACGCAGGTTCGATCCCTGGCTTTGCTCAGTGTGTTAAGGATCCGGCGTTGCCATGAGCTGTGGTGTAGGTCGCAGACGCGGCTAGGATTCTGAGTTGCTGTGGCTGTGATGTAGGCTAGTGGCTACAGCTCCAATTCGACCCCTAGCCTGGGAACCTCTGTATGCCACAGGTACAACCCTAAAAAGCAAAAATGAGACCTGGGGTTCCCACTGTGGTGCAGTGAGAGTGGTGGCATCTTGGAAGTGCTGGGATGCAGGTTTGATTCTCTGGTCCAGAAACTCCATAGGCCTTGGGGCGGCAAAAAAGAGAGGAGAAAAAAAAAATGTGAGGATTTGCATCAAAGTAAGTCAAAATGTCTTGATTTCAAAGAGATAGCAGTGAGTGATGGCTTGAAGCGAGATGTTAATTTCTCTGCTCAGGAATTGGACCTGGGCAGCCTGGGTGAAAACCAGGAATCCCAGCCACTAGACTAGCTAGAGGCTAGAAGCAGAATTGCCCTGATTCTTGCCCCTGCTGAAAGCAAGAATGTTTCCAGGAGGCAAAGACCATAAAAGCAGGTATAAAGTTCACTGTCAGAAACATACAGCAGAAGTTCCCATGTGGCTCAGTGTTAACAAACCCGACTAGCATCCGTGAGGACGCAGTTTCAATCCCTGGCCTCCATCAATGGATTAAGGATCTGGTGTTGCTGTGAGCTGTAGTGTAGGTTGCAGATGAAGCTTGGATCCCACATTGCCGTGGCTGCTGCAGCTCCTATTCAACCCTTAGCCTCGGAACTTCCATATGCCATGGGTTCGGCCCTAAAAAAAAAACAGGAAAAGAAACAGTACAACACGTGGAGAAGCACACAGGGCATAGTCTGTCCAGGGCAGAAGTAAAGCAGTAATACCCTCCCAAAGGAGTGAGGGTTCGGGCATCCCCCTGAATGAGGAGCCCCCAGAGAGGTGACTTAAACCATTTATATGCACAGTTCTTCCAGGTCTTTGTCTTCCTTTGGCCAGTTATCTTGTTTTTTCTTTCGCACCTGACCAGACCCAGGGCCCTGCCCTGATCTGTGTGCGCATCTTTTGGCCAAGATGGACTCCAAAGCAAAGCATGGCGGGAAGGTTGTCTAGACTTATTATGGCCTGCCCCACCCCACTTCTGACCCAGAGGGGTCTCTGCACATGTGTAGTTGAGGTCTCCCTGACCCTGAGGGTACATGACCTTTTTCTTCTTCTTTCGAGGCAGGGCTTAGCCCCTCTTTTGATCCTGTCATTGCCATTGTTTAACAAGTTCACAGAAGGCGAGTACCAGTTATTTGCCTCATGCCTATTGTTATTTCTGTCTTGAAGCATATATAGGTGGCTGGTTGTAAATGTTTGTCCCGGAAGCCATCTATCTCCTGCCTCAAGAGATACAAATTAGGAGTTCCCATTATGGCACAGTGGAAACGAATCCCACTAGTATCTGTGAGGATGCGGGTTTGATCCCTGGCCTCACTTAGTGGGTCAGAGATCCAGCATGGCCTTGAGCTGTGGTGTAGGTCACAGACTCGGCTTGGATCCTGAGTTGCTGTGGCATAAGCCAGCAGCTGTAGCTCTAATTGGACCCCTAGCCTGGGAACTTCCATATGCCACAGGTGCGGTCCTAAAAAAAAAAAAGAAAGAAAAGAAAATGTCAGTTAGAGGCTAGTTGTGTCTATCCTGGAACCCATGTGTCTCCTGCCTCAGTCTCTCTTAGGCCAAGTCTTACAGGCAGTGCTGGAGACACTGGTGAGTGAGACAGCCCAGCCCCCCACCCCCCGGTCTCAGCGCTCAGAGTCAGTGGGGGACACAGACCCGTCCCCACAGTGACAGCCCACAGTGGTCAGGGCCAGGGAGGGAGAAGCATTAAGGATGTGGGAGCCCAAAGGAGGGGCCTGACCCAGTCGGGGGGCGGGGTGGGGTCTTTCCTGGAGAAGAGAGGCTAAGCTACTGGGAACCAGGAGAGCAGAATGTCCCAATGAGATGTACAAGTCCCAGGACACCCCACCAGTCCTCCCACAGTCTTCCCATCTCGGTAGGCACAAGTTCCCAGGTGGTCACGGAGTGCCTGGGTGCATGGGACTGGGGCACACGTGCCTCTGCCTGCCGCTGGTGCACCTGCCGTCATGGTCCGTTCCTTGGACCTGCCTCCCAGCCTCGGTGCCCAAGAGCAGGCACGCGTGCTCTCCAGCTGCCCTGTGTCTGCCTCCAGGCCATCGGGAGCACAGCGCGTTGAGTTTTCTCATGCAGCAAGCGCCTACTATATGCCCAGCCCTCTGCTGCGGACTGGACCCTGGCAGTCCTGGCACTGACAGGGGTGCCAGGGGAGACAGCAAGTAAAGAATTACAAAAGTAGTTCATGGGCTGTGCTAGGGGAGAGCCACTGGGATTTGAGAGTGGATGGGGTGCAGGGCTGGAAGGAGAGCTAATCTAGCCAGAGTCAGGGATCATTTCCCTGAGGAGGGGTCATGTCTCCCAGGGATGTGAGGGATAAGGAGCGGGAGCAGGTAAAGTGGTTCCGGGGGCTGGTGATACAGCCTCTGTGCAGTTGTTCGGGTGTTTTTAACTATTTGTTAAATTGCACCTATATGTTTCATATACTTTGCTGTACGTGAGCTATTTTAAAATCATTTTAGGAGTCCCCTCATGAACCAGTAGGTTAAGGATTCAGAGTTGTCCCCGCTGTGGCTCTGGTTACAGCTATGGTGGGAGTTCGATCCCTAGCCTGGCAACGTCTGCATGCTGCGGGTACAAAAAAAAAAAAAAAGGAATTCTTTTAAAAAAGAGGAAAAGGAAAGATGGCACGTAGAGATGGCATCCCTCTAAGGAGTTGCATGTGCAAAGGCCCTGAGGTTAGGAGGAGGGAAGGTGCCATCAGGCCACTGAACACAGGCCCCTTGGCTCAAGTTTAGAAACTGATGGGACAGCTAATGGGAGGTTGGGGGGTTGGCAGGGACCAGACCACACAAGGCCCTGTAAGCCGCGTTATGGAGTTTGGATTTGATCCTAAGTGCTGTGGACAGCAAAGAAAGGTTTCAGCAGAAAGGCTAATGCAGGCCAGATGTATGTTTTGAAAGATAGTGCTGGAGGCGAGATTGGAGAAGTCTCAGGCCTGGGTCTGAGGCCAAGATGTGAGTGAGAAGGAAGAAGGCCCAGACTGGAAGACAGATCAACTGTGGATGCATCAGCAGGTGGCAGCCCTGGGGACGTAGGGAGGGAGGGGGAACACGGGTCCAGGGCAGGGCCGGCGAGCTGAGAGCTGTGTTAGAGTTGGGCCACCTGCTGCAGATGGGAGCATTGAGGTTCTTGAGAGGAGAGCAGGGCTGGGCAGGCCTGAGAGGAACGGTGTTGTTGTGCTCACCAACACTGAAGCACCCACTGCGGGCCAGGAGCCATTCCGAATGTGGCGATACAGCAGGGGATAAGGTCAAGTCCCTCCCCCGTGGAGCTGATATTCTCCAGGAGAGAGAGCGAGGCAGACAGACAGACAAGTGAACAACCATGTGATAGTAATATGCCAGGCAGAGATAAGGTCTGGGGAGAAAACCAAACTGGGCAGAGGTCCCAGAGGACTTCTCGGAGGAGGTGATATATTGCAGGAAGTATGGCAGTCATCCAGGAGAAATAGCAAATGCCATGGCCAGGTGAATTCTCAGCATCCGGAAATGCTCCAGTGGCCACGAGAGGTGGATCAGATGTGGCCAAGGGGAGGGCGGGTGGAAAGTCTGATGGGCAAGGTGGGAGGGCCCCGGCTCCGGCGGGGGTACCGGCCGTGGTCAGATGCCAGGGTTTGATTCTGAGGAACGTGGGAGCCACGGGAGCACATAATCTGGCTTGAGTTTTAAGATCACTCGGGGCCGCTTGGGGAGAAAGTGGGCTGTTCTGGGGTTAGAGGGATTGAGTTTGCTGGCAAGATTCAAGAACTGCCCAGGAAAGGGATGGGCTCTGCCATGCCCAAACAGGGACCCCCCCACCCACCCACTCCCTCCGTGCGCTCCAGTGCTCGCCGTGGCAGCCGCCACAGCCTGTAGCGGCTTGTGCCCATGGATGATTCCGGTGACTTCACAGACCCTCCCCCCAGACGTTCGTCATGGGAGCCCGGCTTCCAGGCACAGAGCCAGGCGCCAGCGCCTGCCGGGGGCACTGCAGTGGGCTGAGTGATCCCAGGCGGGCAGCCACCTGGCCCCCCGCCCTCTCTGGAGGCAGCACACGCTCCAAAGCGTCCTGGGCTCCCAGATCAATTTGTCAGAGCTGTTTGGGGGCCTTGAGAGGCTCTCCCCTCCACATGGAGCTGACCGTTCCGGGCAGGCAGGAAGCACGGGGCCTTGCCCCCCGCAGGCTGTGCTCGTAGTCTCCGGGACACCCCCGTGGGGGCATAGCCCTGAGAGGTAACGGGAGGGGCTTGGGGTCCACCGGGGCCCCCCCTGCCTGTGTTGGCTAGGAAGCTGGGGCCACACGAGAGACAGAGACCTACTTGGAGAGTCACAGCCTGGGAAGAGGGACCCCGGGCGTCTCCAGGGCAGGAGGGAAGCAGGCGGAGATCTTGGGGAGGGGGCAGGGAGGACTGCAAAGCCCGGAGGTGGGAATGTTTCTGGTGTGTTTGAGGAACAGCTTCCACGTGGCCGGAGCGGGGTGAGGGAGCGGGAGAGTGGGAGGAGCTGGGGGCAGAGAGGGCTCAGACCAGATGTGGCGCGTGGGGCCTCCCCCTGAGTGAGGCGGGGCCGCAGTCCTGAGCAGAAGAGGGCCCATGCCGCCCAGCTCTTGGCAGCTCCCCTGGCTGTGTTTGGGGGCGAGGGCAGGCCGAGGCCATGGCGCTGATATGGGTGCATCATGGTCGGTGGAGGTGGCCGCTAGTGGTCAGATTCTACATCGATTTTGAGCCAATGAGTTTTTGCCCTGTATCTTCTCTGGTTCCACTTTCTGAAGACCCGCTGTTTTTGCTCCCAGACCGCAGAGCAGAATGCGGCCACTTAACGACTCCTACCCCAAGCCCGATAATTCCAGCCACATGCAAGGGCTGATTCTACTCTCAAGCCCGTGCCAGACCCCAGGCCGAGAGGGAGAGATTAGTCCAGCAGTGAAGGCCGCCAGGGGCCCACTTGGGTGTATCTAGGTGAGCAGTGTCATTTGCCAGGCTCTGGCCTCTAACTACCTGTGTCTAAGTCACAGCTGCACCACTAACCAACAGTGTGGTCTCCTTCAGGCTCTTTAGTTTCTCTGAGGATCAGTTTCCTCACCTGTAAACTGGGGATGAAGATAAGCTCTGTGGTCTGAGGCTTGCGAGGATGAACCCACATCATGCGTTTAACAAACGTGCTTAGCACAGGGCCTGAGACATCGCTGGTCCAAATGTATTGGCCGCAGCTGGGTTCTGTTCTCATATATTATGTATTTGTCGTTACTACCGTTGTCATGGAGAGGACCGGTCGGTGGTTAAATGTAGTGTCTCTTGAGCCAGACTGCCTGAGTGTACATCCTGGCTCTGTCCCCTACCAGCTACATTATTTGGGACAAGTTATTTAATCTCTCTGGGCCTCAGATTCCCCACTTAGAACATGAGGATGATGGTAGTTCCTGCCTCACGGGGTTGCTGGGGCAACCAGATGCAGTGACGCCTGTGAGATGCTGAGGCAGGGCCCGGCTGTGTTCGCGGGCTCAGCACGGTCACCACCATCACCACCACCACCCGCTCTTCGTCCTGAAGGCCAGGGCACGGCTCCCTTTGTGCCTGTTGCCCACCCTGCTCCCCCATCCGCCTCCCCGGGGGTGAACTGACCAGAGCATCCCACACACCCACGCTGCTGTGCAGTGTCTCCATCCAGCCTTTGATTTTTCAGCATTTTTTGTAAGCCACCAACTTTTTGCTCCAACAAAACCTTGACTGCTCTCTAAGACCGAACACAGGTCAATGCCTGGCCTCTCTCTGGGTGAGGGCCGTGGGCGGGCAGAGCAGGATGCAGCACCCGGAGTGCTGGCTGAGCCCGGAGCCCAGGCTTTTTGGCCCCTGGACGCACCACGTCCCTGCTTATCTGCAGCTCAGGGCACACGTCCCCGCTGCTCAGGCCTGTGTTGAGCACTCGGTGCGCGTATGCTGTTGTGAGGAGGGCGCTGTCGTCACCTCGGTTCTCAGAGGAGGGCTGAGCCTCCCTGAGGTGAAAGGGCTCCAGCAGAGATCACTGTCACCAGGAGCTGGGATTGGAACCCGGGTCAGGTGAGCAGCACGGCCCACATTCTCCTCCGCCACACAGTGCTGCCTCATTTTTGGAGCCGAGGCCCGGGAAGGACACCCAGCCCCGCTGGTGCTTCAGAAGGAAGGTGTGTTAGCTCTGTTGCTCGGCAGGCGGGTGTAAGAGCTGCAGCCTGTACATGGCACCTGGCACAGCTCGCGGTCCCAGGATGTGTGAGAAGGGGCGCCTGCCTCAGACGGCTGGGACTATGCACAGCGTAGTCAGGGGAGTGTTCTTTGTTGCCCTACTGTGTTCGGGGCACCATCCACTCCTGAGGCGTGTAGCGGTTGAAGCAGGGGACAGTCGTGGCGGTGCCTTTGGCTGCAAATAATGGGCATTCCCAGCTCAGCTGGAGAAAGTCTGTTGTCTCTCAGAAGACGAAGTCCTGAGCTAGGGAGTGATCACCAGTGGGTAATTTATTGACTCAAGGCCCCAGGTTCTTTCCATTTCTCTGTCCTGCGCCCCGTCGGCCTACAGACCGGCCGCCCACGCGGTCTCAGAGCAGCTGTCGTACAGCCGGACAGTCACAGGCCCGGTGGAAGGAAAAGTGATGTTCTCTGCAAGCGGTCTTTGTTTTCCGGTAAAGAAGTCTTCCCTAGATGTTACCTAGTGGACAGTCCACACTCACACATCCGACGTCTCACTGGCCAGAAGTAGATTGCAGACCTACCCCAGGCCCATCCCAGGCAGGTGGCATCAGCCATTGAGGATTTGCCCCCTGGGCTGGGAACTCCTGGATATAGAATTCTCTTTTTTTTTTTTTTGGCAGTTGTCATTTTAGGGGCGCACCCGCGGCATATGGAGGTTCCCAGGCTAGGGGTCTAACAGGAGCTGTAGCCTCCGGCCTACGCCACAGCCACAGCAACGCGGGATCTGAGCTGCGTCTGCAACCTACACCCCAGCTCACGGCAACGCCGGATCCTTAACCCACTGAGCAAGGCCAGGGATCGAACCCGCAACCTCATGGTTCCTAGTCAGATTTGTTAACCACTGCGCCACAACGGGAACTCCCTAGAATTCTTGACTGACAGTTTTTTCTCTCCGAACTTTGAAAATGTCTTTCCATTCCATTGTTTAAATTGACAAGTTGGAGTTCCTGTCATGACTCAATGGTTAACAAACCTGACTAGTATCAGTGAGGATGCAGGTTCGATCCCTAAGGATCTTGCATTGCCGTAAGCACTGGTGTAGGTTGCAGACATGGCTCATATCTGGCATTGCTGTGGCTGTGACATAGGCTGGCGACTAACGCTCCAGTTCAACCCCTAGCCTAAGAACCTCCATATGCCACGGGTGCAGCCCTAAAAAGACAAAAAAAGAAGTTTCTCATGAAAGACTTCTCACTTGAAATGGATTGGAATTTTATTTGAAAGTTGTAAAAGTTGATTTGCCTCAGTGAGGTAAGCGGCTGGGTCCTACTTAACAGGATGAGGTTCACTATAGCATTAATTCCACAGGACACACCAGCATTTGGGATATTGAGCTGTGGTTTTATTCTTTTTTTTTTGTCTTTTTTTTTTTTTTTTTTTTTAAGGAGCCACACCTGTGCCATGTGGAAGTTTATGGGCCAGGATCAAACCTGCACCACAGTAGCAACCCATGCCACAGCAAGTGACAACACCGAATCCTTAACCAACTAGGCTACCAGGAAACTCCCTTTTTTTTTTTTTTCTGGAACTGTGGTTTTAGACTAGATCAACTGAAATGGTGTCTGATGTGTTGTAGTGCCCAAAAAATATTTGGATGAAGAGGCTATATGGCAAGATATCGGTTAAAAAAAAAACCTACAAGTTACGGAACAAATTTTTTTCTTTTTAGGTCCATACCTGCAGCTTATGAAAATTCCCAGTCTAGGAGTAGAATCAGAGCTGCAGCTGCACACACCACAGCTTGCAACAATGCCAGATCCTTAACCCACTGAATGAGGCCAGGGTTCGAACCCACATCCTCATGGACACTATGTCACGTTCTTAACCCACTGAGCCACAACAAGAACTCCTAGAACAATTTATTAGCATGATCCCAGTTACATAAAAACATAATTCTCCTATCTACCCTCAAAAAAAAAAAAAAAAATCCTGTTGTCTGATTGTACCTGTATGTTTTTTGTTGTTGTTGTTGTTTGGTTTTTTTTTTGTCTCTTGTCTTTTTAGGGCCACACCCATGGCATATGGAGGTTCCCAGGCTAGGGGTCTAATCGAAGCTACAGCTGCCAGTCTATACCACAGCCACAGCAATGCAGGCTCTGAGCTGTGTCAGCGACCTACACCACAACTTATGGCAACGTGGATCCTCAACCCACTAAGCAAGACCAGGGATCAGACCCGCAACCTCATGGTTCCTAGTCGGCTTCGTTTCCACTGTGCCACGACGGGAACTCCTGTATGTTTTTAAACATAGGAGAAGGTTGAGAAGGAAATAGAGCAAACTGTAGCCCATGATTTCCCCCAGAGGTGGGCCGGCGGGACCCACACCTTCAGCTGTGTAGGTTGTGCACAGAGACAGGGAATGGTGGGGGGGAGGGGATGTCCACCCACCCGGGGTGACTTAGATCCCTGCAGAGGTGCCAGTCGTGCTCAAGAGCGTCCCTGGGGTACGACCAGGGCTGTGCAGGCAGCTTTGCTTTTTCTCCACATGGACTTCCAGGTATTGGAATTTTCCACAGCAGCAGCATACTTGTACCTCTCCTGTGTGAACGAACCGTTGTGTTTCCCAAGAGTCACTTTAAACAGATCGCTTTTTCAGAATGTAGGATGGATTTGGTGGCTTATTTCCCTCATCTTCACTTTGCAGCGACATGAGCTCGAGGGCCGGCTACCCCGCTCAGGTTCACAAGACGGCCAGCGCGGAGACCCCGCGGCCCTCACAGCTGGCCCAGCCCAGCGCCTTCCAGCTCTCCGCCTCCGTCCCCAAGTCTTTCTTCTCCAAGCAGCCCGTGCGCAACAAGCACCCAGCAGGGTGGAAGAGACCAGACGAGCCCCCGCCACGGCCTCTCCCCTTCACCGACCCGAAGAAGTAAGTGCCTGGATGCCCACCTGCTGAGGCCAGCTGAGCCCTGGGGTCTCAGGGCAGCGAGGAGGGTGGCACCTCCCTCCCTCCATCCTGCCTCAGGATTCTGAGCCCATCAGCCTCTGCATCTGTGATCCCCGCCCTTGGGGAGCTGACACTGCAGCTGGGGCCTGGCCAGACAACAAGTAGGATAACTAAGAAAAGCAGGCAGTGGCTCAGATGGCGGCTAGCATGTGTGGTGTCCGGATGAAGACAGTTCAGGCAGAGGGGACAGCAACTGCAAAGACCCTGTGTGCTTGGTCTGTGGGAGGAGGGTCAATGAGGCTGGAACCGCTTGAGCACGAGAGAGGGCAGAGCGTGGAGGGTCTCGTGGGCCCCGTGTGAGGGCCTGGACATCTGCTGGGGCACGCGGGCGCCACAAGAGTGTCTGGCGCAGAGGAAGGACGTGACCTCAGTAAGGTGTTCACAGGGTCCCTGTGGCTGCGTGTGGAGTACAGCCTCCGAGGGCTGGGGAGGCGCTGCTGTGATGGTCCAGGGAGGAGAAGAGGGGACTGGACAGGATGGAGGCCAAGGAGGGAGAAGAGGGCTTCTTCGGAATGGATGCTCTCAGATGGAAGGAGTTCCCATCATGGCTCAGTTGTTGCGAACCCAACTATCCATGAGGATGTGGACGAGCCCTGTCTCTCAGTGGGTTTAAGGCTCTCGTGTTGCCTCGAGCTGTGGCGTAGCTCTCGGATGCGGCTTGGATCCCACGTTGCTGTTGCTGTGGCGTAGGCCAGCAGCTGCAGCTCCAATTCAACCCCTAGCCTGCGAACCTCCATATGCCATGGGTGCGGCCCTAAAAAGACAAAAAAAAAAAATCTGAGATGGGAGTGGGCAGGCTTTGCTGGCAGATTGGATGTGGCGTGAAAGAAAGTGAGGTTGAAGATGGCACCAGGTCTTGTGGCCTGAGAGGTGGACTGTCCTTGACTGAGTGGAGCGCAAGCTCAGGGGAGCTCAGTCCTGGACGGGCTGCGTTTGTGACTTGCAGAAGACACAGAGGAGGCAGTTGGGTAGGAGTCTGGCGCTCAGGGCAGAGGTCAGGCCAGAGAGGAAAGTGGAGGCATTGTCTGCGTAAAGGCACGAGGCTGGAGGGGAGCGGCGGGGTAGCCCTCGGCCTGAGCCCCCTCAGTGTCTGTGTACAGTGTCTGTGAGGAGCCCAGGCTTGCACGGGGTCAGGTGGCATGAGCCCAAGAACTGAGCGTGGGATTGAGCCTCACGGAAGTGACTCGAGGGCGTGGGAGAGAAGGGTAGGGCAGAACAGGAGGCAGCTGGTTTGGGGCATTTCGCTGTGAAGCAAAAGAGGGAGGAGAGGAGTGGTCAGTTAAGAAAGGGTTTTTGAGAAAAAAGAAAGAAAAGGGAGTTCCATCATGGCGCATCAGAAACGACTCTGACTAGGAACCATGAGGTTGTGGGTTTGATCCCTGGCCTCGCTCAGTGCATTAAGGACCTGGCATTGCCGTGAGCTGTGGTGTAGATCGCAGACGCTGCTCAGATCCTGCATTGCTGTGACTGTGGTGTAGGCCGGCAGCTGTAGCTCCAATTCAGCCCCAGGAGGGGATCCTTGCCCGCCTCCATCCTGTTCATTGTGAGGTCATCTCAACTTTCATGACCTAGATGGGCTGTTCAAATGTGTGGGTGACACAGAGCTCACAGGAGACAGAAATAGCATCCTTGGCGATGCGGGCAGGAGAGCAGGCTGAACTCAGGCTGAGAATCCAGTTCATGCACCTGACTGACAGCCGGGGGCATTCTGGAACCTAGATTTTGGATCCTCTGCTCCCCTGATTAAAACCTCCAGTGGCTTGTCCCCCCACTCACAGGCTTATCGCTGAAGGCTCACATTCACCGAGCGTGTGTATTGCACCAGGCGCTGGGAGCCTGTGTGCCTTGTCCACACTCCCACCCAAACCCTGCGTGACCCCCCTCACCTCTCTGCCCTGGTCCCCCTTCCGCCAGCCCCTCCCACTCCAGCCACCAGGCCTGCTCCCACCCCTCAGACTCAGCAAGTCTGGTGACCTTGGGACCTGTGCGGTGGCTCTCTCCAGTTCCTGGGGGCTCTTCCCCCACATTGTGGCCAGCTCTCGGGGAGCTCGATCCAGTGCCACCCCTCAGATGAGCCTTCCTAGCATTCCCTAGCCCCTGCCGTCATTCTGTCACTGTTCTCTGTTCCACTGCCCATTTCCCCTACGGGAAAACAGGTGCCGCTGTCACAGTCACAAGACCCTTGTGGCCGCCCGGCACCAGGTGGGTGCTCGGTCAGCGACTGGAACATGGGAGCCTCGCGTCTCACTCATCCCCACCCCAGCCCCATGAGGTGCACAGAAAGGCCCCCACTTTCCAGGGTGGCCGAGGGCCAGCTTCTGCTGGCCCGTTGTCCTTCCCCAGCACGCGTGCTGCTCCTTCTTCTCAGGGCCCCGGCCCCCACTCACCCCGCCCCCTAGGCCGTAACAAAGCAACCACAGACCAAGTGGCTCAACAGCAGAAATGTATTTTCTCGGAGTCCCAGAGGCTACTGGTCGGAGTCAGGGTGTCTGCAGGGTTACTTACTTCTGCTGGCTGGAGGGAAGGGCCCGATCCGTGCCACGCACCACCTCCGCCGCCCCACAGCTTCTGTTGATTTGCCGGCAGCCGGTAAGATTTCCTGGTTTGTGGGTACATTGCCCCAGTCTCTGCCTTCATCTTCTAGTGACCTTCTCCCTGTGGGCGTGTCTGTGTCCACACCTCCCCTTTTTATAAGGACACCTGTCTTTAGATCAGAGTTGATCCTGGTAGCCTCATTTACCTGGATTACCTCTGGAGAGACCCTATTTCCAAATCAGGTCACATTCTGAGACTCCAGGGGCTAGGACTTGAGCATATCCCTTGAGAGGGGGGACCCATTACATCACCCCTCAGGTCTGCACGCAGACACGCTGGCCTCTCGGAGAAGCTGTCCCGACCCTCACGCCAGGCTCCTCCCTGCCAGGGACCCCACCCTTCTCCCCTTCCTGAGCATCCGTCCCAGGGTACATCAGACGGTCGTTTCCTGGAGGCCTTGCTCGCTCTCTGCCGCCTTGAGGGACTGAGCGTTCTGGGAGAGCAGGGACACCTGAGCCCTACCCGTAGTAGGTGCTCAGAAAATATACTGGGATACACGACAGCCATAAACTAACAGCAGCACCCTTTATCCCAATGACAGCATCCAAAGAAGGCCGTGTGTGTGTGTGTGTGTAAACTAAAGACAGACACAAAATACAGGGGACACATAGTAACTTCATGGTTATATTTATTAATTTCGTCATACATACATTTTTTAAATCACACGCGTGAGGATAATGTGTTAATTTAGAATTAATGCTCTTGTCAGCACACTCCCATTTCAGAAAGCTGTTTTATTCACTCTCCCTGAGCATTTTGGAGGTAATGTCTTTGTCATTGTTAGAGATACTTCTGAGTCATCTAACCTAGTTTTTGAGAAAACATTGTCTTTACTTCCAGCTAAAGTATTTGAGGCTAAACGTGTTTTTTTTTTTAATCTGTGTATAATTCAGTTGCTGAAATTTTATCCCAAGGCACCAGAACTCATTTGCATAATTTACTTACCTGTATGTATGGTACCTACTCTGCCAAACACTGTCATAAGCCCCATTTAACTCATTTAATCTGACTACAGGACAGTGAGGTATAGGTACTTCATATCCCATCCTCCATGTAAGAAAAACTGAGGTGCAGCAAGGTTAAGCCAGTTACCCAAGTTCCTTCAGTTAAGTTCAGTCACTGCAAATATTATGTTGGTTGGTTTTGTCATTTGTCCCCACAAGGTCACCACATACTCAGAGCTTATCCCCAAAGGGGTGATTACAGACCTGCCTCCTTCCTCCTTGATTCTGGTCAGGGACCTTGTCATGCACCCCCAGAGGAACGATAATGGCCGTGGCCGACACAGCTGCCGGGCTCTGCAGACCCGGACCCATGAGCCTCCCGCCAACCCTGTTTCCAGATGAGGGAACTGAGGCATGGTTAGAAGTGCACAGCCCGGGTCGCCCGGCTCGAAGCGGCAGAGCTAGGATTCATACCCAGAGAGGTAGCAGGCATCTTGTCATGTGAGAGACTCGGGGAAGACTCGCATTTTCTGAGCACTGACTTCTTGGAGGAAACAGCCTCCTGTGTTTGGGCACATGGTCTATGAAGGGAAGACAGAGTGAGCTGGTAAAGGACAGAGAATCTGTGTGCTGAGGGGACCGAGAGCACCTGCCACAGACCGTCCCTCACACTCGGCCCCTGGGCAGGCCGGCAGCTCCGCCTCAGGAGATGGCCCGACAGCCCGGTTTGGACCACTTTTTCCCACGACTCTGAGTTCACTGGACTGCCCTCCCCAGCCAGTAGGGGAGCAGAGCAGCATTCAGGGCAGGGATCCGTCGTGGGCTGCTTGCGCCGTCCTTCAGCCCTCAGCTTCCCTCCCTTTAGCCTGGCATGGGAGCACCCCTGCCTCCCGCCTGTGAGGATTTACTGAGCAGTTCCCTGGAGACCGCAGCCCAAGGCCGCGCGGTACAGGGCCAGCCGGTGAGGGTGCGACTAGGCCGGCGAGTGACCAGGCTGCAGCCCCCGGAGCAGATGGCAGAAACAGCGACCCTCAGCCCTGCCCCCCTCAGCCGTCCTGGGCACCTCCGCCCTGACAGGCTGCCCTCAACCCAGCTGA
The DNA here is from genome assembly GCA_004024745.2 of Catagonus wagneri. Taxonomy (NCBI): domain Eukaryota; kingdom Metazoa; phylum Chordata; class Mammalia; order Artiodactyla; family Tayassuidae; genus Catagonus; species Catagonus wagneri. Next base: position 1,256,837 of record PVHT020000178.1, on the reverse strand, counting down.
GAGGCTGGCCCCGGCCCTGGAGGCTGGTGGCCCCTTGGCCACCCTGAGAAGCCTTACGAGGCAGACACAGCCAAGAATGGGCCTCTGCTCTTCCAGGGAACGGCCACACTGACACCACCTACCTCTGAATGTTACAGGGGTCGGCCACACCACGTGGTTGACGTGAGGTACACGTGCTCTCAGCCCTGCTGGCCCCCGTCCCCGCCACAGGGCCTGGCGAGGAGGAGGAAGCTCCTAAGGAACAGCCTCTTTGTTGCCCAAGGTGGGGTGGCAGCTGGGAGGGCAGGTCCCCAGGTCACACCTGAGGACGCAGGCCCAAAACATCCTCATCCATAAGAGGGGCGACTCTGCCTCGTGAAGGGCAGCCCGGGGCCTGGGGGAGAGTGAGCGCTCAGTTGGTGAGCTTTGTTGCTGCTGCTGTCACCACCCGTGCAGTCCAGAGCAGTGCCCCGAGTCAGGCCCCTCAGTTCACAGCCCGGCTCCTCCGTCGCCATCACCATGTCGAAGCTGTCTGAGCATCAGTGCCTTCTCTGGCAGAGCGAGGTGATGGCCGCAAGGAGGCGGTGTGGCCATATGAGACACGCCAGCCCCGGGGAGGGGAGGCAGGGGGCCGCAATGCAGGGTTGGGCAGGGAGAGCCCACATCACCAGGAGCCGCTGTCACCACGCTTCGTGCACCTCGATTGTTGCTTTCCTCATGCTCAGATCTCGGGTGTCTCAGAGCGTCAGGCAGGTGTGGGTTCTGAGTGTCCTCACCTCACTGTACCCTGTCCCCAGCCTCAAAAGGGATGACAGGACGGCCTACCTCCCAGAGGTGGGTAAGGAGTCAGTGAGGCCCAGGGAAGGGTGCGGTCGTCACTGGCTGCCTTGATGGGCGCCGGCATCTAGGCGTTGACTCCTGACCTTTGGGCTCCCCCCTTCCTCAAGTTTAGGGGCTCCGGGACCAGCTCAGTGCAGCCACGGGAGGAGCAGGGGAAAGCCTCTCCCCAGCATCCCCGCCCCTTGGCAGGGCTGTCCCCCACTCCCAGCAGCCTGTCCCAGCCATCCTTCCAGGAAAAGCCGCCTGCCTGACGCCTGAGGTGCCGATCTCGTGAGTGTGCGCGCCAGCGAGGTTGGCAGCACCCCGGCTCAGGCAGGCTGACAGTGGTGCTAATTAGCTTAATTAAGCCGGCCCCGGGGGAGCCGCCCCAGTTGGAGGCCAGAGCTCCAAGTCAGCTGGGATCGGGCCCAGCCAAGTCGGAGCCATTGGTCACCTTCCACCGCTGGTCCTTCCCTCACAGGAGACAGAAGTTACTGTTGTCCGGGTCCTGACTGCAGAGCCTTCTGGGGTTTCTCTGTCTTTCGTTTTTTTTTTGTAATATAAGTGGCTTAATTTGACAACACGGCAAATGCAAGTTCAGACCACATAGGCAAATCGGAGATTCTGTCCAGTGCTGTCGGTCAGAACCTGGAGAGAGAGGGTACCTCCTTCTGGATGTTGTTGTCATTTGTGTTTTGAAAGGGAAAACACACACAGAATAGACACCAAACTAGTACAAGAGGTTTGCGGTGAAAACCTGTCTCCCAGAGTTCCCGTTGTGGCTTAGCGGTTACCGAACACGACTAGCATCCGTGAGGACGTGGGCTTGATCCCTGGTCTCGCTCAGTGGGTTTAAGGATCAGGCGTTGCCGTGAGCTGTGGTGTAGGTCGCAGACACAGCTCAGATGCCTCGTTGCTGTGGCTGTGGCGTAGGCTGGCGGCTACAGCTCTGAATGGACCCCTACCCTGGGAACCTCCATATGCCGCAGGTGCAACCCTAAAACAAAAAGCCAAAAGAAAGAAAGAAAAGAAAATCTGTCTCCCTTCCCCAGTCCCCAGCCATCCTGCACCCCTCCCCAGCGGCAAGCATTGTTTCATTTCTTCTGCATCCTTATGGAAATGTTCCCAACAGGACTGAGCACAGGCCACGCGGTGTGCTTCCTTCACGCCCCTTGTTTTTTTGCTTAGAATTCTCAACGTAGAAAATACTTTGAGGTGGGAGTTACCATTGTGGCACAGCGGCAACAAATCAGACTAGGATTCATGAGGATGTGGGTTCAATACCTGGCCTCGCTCAGTGGGTTAAGGGTCCAGCATTGCCGTGAACTGTAGTAAAGGTCACAGACGCGGCTTGGATCCCACGTTGCTGTGGCTGTGGCATAGGCCATCAGCTGTAGCTCCAGTTTGACCCCTAGCCTGGGAACTTCCATATGCCGAGGGTGTGGCCCTAAAAAGCAAAAAAGAAAAAAAAATGGAAAATACATTGAGGAGTTCTCGTATGTTGCACCAGATTAAGGATCCGATGTTGTCACTGCAGCAGCTCCTGTGGCAAGTGTTCAGTCCTGAGCCCAGGAACTTCCACATGCCAAGGGTGCAGTCAAAAATAAAAGAAAATACATTAGGGAGTTCCTGCTATAGCATAGCAGGTTAAGGATCTGGCGTTGTCTCAGCAGCAGCTCAGGTCACTGCTGAGATGCAGGTTCGATCCCTGGCCCGGTACAGTGGGTTAAGGATCCAGCATCGTTGCAGCTGTGGTATAGGTTGCAGCTGCAGCCCGGATTCAACCCCTGGCCTAGGAACTTCCATATGCATGGGTGCAGCCAAAAATAAAAATAATAATAATAATAATACACTGGAAAATTCTTTCAGAAGAAAGAGAATGAGGGTAAAAGCGGGGTAGATGGGTGGAGAGTTGAGGGCTAGAAGAGGAAGTTGTAACAGGATTTCTTCCAGTGAGCAGTCTACTGCTATAGAATTAGGAGTGCCCCACTAGAGTACTGGGGGTCCTGGGAGCTAGGAAGGCAATTTTAGCAAATGAACCCAAACCCAGAGTAGGGACGGAATGCGCATGTTCCTCTGTCTTGACTTTTTTTTTTTTTTTTTTTTGGTCATTTTTGGGCCGCACCCACGGCATGTGGAGGTCCCTGGCTAGGGGTCTAATCGGAACTGTAGCTGCCGGCCTACGCCACAGCCACAGCAACACGGGACCCGAGCCGCATCTGTGACCTACACCACAGTTCACGGCAACGCCGGATCCTTAACCCACTGAGCAAGGCCAGGGATCGAACCCACAACCTCGTGGTTCTTAGTTGAATTCATTTCCACTGAGCCACGACGGGAACTCCTGTCTTGACTTTTTAAAGCATCCCTGTACTTTTTGCTCTTTACAAAAGTTACTAAGCCTGTTGGAAAAGGAAGAAGCTGGGTAAGGAGTTTGGCCAGTTCGTTGGAAGGAAGGTGGGTTCCAAGAGTACACGTTTAATGGCAGCTCTGGGCACCTCCAGTGTGGCTGCCTTGTTCCCAACGCTTGACGTAGAATACGGAAGGCTGGGGGTGGTGTGGGAGGTACACACAACAGATCACCACGAGATGGGCACAGAGCAAAAGTGGCACAGGATGGCGTGCTGGAGCACACCTGGGCTGGGAGGGAGCCCAGAAGGTCGAGTGGTCCAGGAGGCCTCTGAGAAGGAGACGGCTGAGCTAAGCTGGCTGGACGAGAAGCTGCCGCTGGCGGGGTGTGCTGGAGGGGGCGCTCTAGGCAGACAGAGCATCCAGTGCAAAGGCCCTGAGGCAGGAACATTGGGGAGCCTGTGTGAGCGGAGATGGGGGCCAAGGCAGGGCAGGGCAGGTCGTGGCAGACCGCGTGGGCTGCGGTGAGGAACATCCTTAGAAAGCGAGTCCCCAGCATAAGGAGCTGAGACTTTGGTAAACTTCAGTATACCAAGCTAGGCTGTGTGTGAGTTTTGTGTTCTAAAAATGATTTAGAGGAGTTCCCGCTCTGGTGCAGCAGGTTAAGGATCCGATGTTGTGTTTTGGAAGGTAAAACATGCACCAGATAAAAACCAAACTAGTATAAAAGGGCTAGGTCACAGCTCCAGCTCAGATTCCATCCCCGGCCCAGGAACGTCCATATGCTTTGGGTGTGGCCATAAAATTAAAAAAAAAAAAAAAATGATTTCACACCATACATACCACTACTTTATTCCCATGACTGATCTGGGCAAACCTCTCTCCACGCGTGTCTGCTTCTCTTCAGCAGCTGGATGGTATTATTCGGGGGGGGTGGGGGCACGCCCTTTCCCTGCTGGCCAATTCTGTTTGCTCCATAGACAGGACCCCACAAGGCGTACCGGTACACCTGGCACACCTGGGTTCATGCAGACCTTTTCAAAGGACACCCCCCCGGGGTGGAACTCCTGCAGTGGTGAGCCCGCACGTTTTGACGTTTTCAGCAGGTCGTTTTACAGCCCTCCCGGAGGGGGCCTCGCGGATGGTGCCCCTTTATCACATGGATGAGCTGAAGGCCTGGGCTGCTTGCTCCCTCACCCTGGCGGATGGGCTCAGGCGTGCCCTGCGCTGAGTCACGCTCTCCCCCACGCAGGGGATGCTGGGAAATGGCAAAATCTAAAGGAAAGAGGGAGGGGCAGGTCCCCTTCCAGCGCCCAAGGGAGCAACATGTACTCAGGCGGGTGTGTGTCTCCTATTTCTCTCTTGGATAGAAAGCTTTTTGTTTGCCCAGAGAACACATTTCCCTAATAATGACGGGGCCAGAATTACCCTAGACCTAGAATTCTCATCTGGGCAGGAATATGACCTAACAAGAAAAAACTAACCACTCTCTCTTCCTTCCTTTGTTAAAATCCCAAGGCTGGCAGCTGAGAAAATGAGAAAAAATGTAGACTTCAGTACCCTCGGGAGCCCAGGATGTCTTATTTCTTCCTGAGTTCAAAGGCTCTTTTTCTTTCTTGAGTTATGAAATGATGAGGTCTAGGTGTCAGCTCTTTTTAAACCAGTTTTATTATTGTTGTTATGTCACATGATTAGGGTAAAATAAATTTAGACAGTTCATAAGGGGTGGGTATCGGATGAAAAGTAAGTCTCATTTTTCCACCTTCTGTAAGACTCCCACTTCCCAGAGGTAATTACTGTACGTAATTTCTTCCAGAATTTTTTTCCTGCATATGAAAGCATATCATTAAACCAAATGTGATTATGTTCCACATGTACCTTTGATATGCCGTCTCTGTGATACAAACATGACAGTCAGTCATGGTGGGGACACCTGTGAGCTCTGCAGCCTGGTGGCCTCGGCTGGAATCCCGATTCCACACCCAGACTGTGTGACTTTGGATAGTTACTCGATCTCTCTGTGCCTCGGTTTCCCATCTGTATGGAGGTGCTGATAATAGCGATTCCAGGGGAGGACAGCTGTGCAGCTTTCACAGGTTTGCACACATGGAGCCCTCGGGATGGTGGGTAGTGCCTGGTGTACCGTGCGGGCTGCGTTCCTGTTAGCTGTCATTTTTTTTCTTTCCTGGGAGATGGCAACTCCTCAGGTGAGAGACTGTGTTCACGGGGGATGTAAGACCTGATTCCAGAGGCTGGGCCAGAATCAGAAGGCAAGACGAGACCTCACGGGATGTCCCAGGAGTGGAGTGAACAGAACCCCTGGAAGCCAGCCTTGGGCAGGGCAGAGCCAGGGAGTCGTGGAGTGACGGCCTGCAGAGCCAGCAGAGGGGGTGAGGAGCAGCAGGAGAGGGCTGTGCAGCCCAGGGTGCCCGGCAGCCTCGGGTAGGGTTAGAAGAGCAGCCCTCGTTTCCCCAGCATCTGCTCTGTTGGGTACCGGATAAGTACTTTGTAGCAAAGCCCCAAGTGCGGAAGTTCCCATTGTGGCTCAGCGGGTGAAGAACCCAACAGAGTGTCTGTGAGGATGCAGGTTTGATCCCTGGCCTCACTCAGTGGGTTAAGGATTCAGCATTGCTGCAGGCTGGGGCATAGATCGCAGATACAGCTCGGATCTGGTGTGGCTGCGCCGTAGCCTGGCAGCTGCAGTTCCGATTCAACTCCTAGCTCCTAGCCTGGGAACTTCCATAGGCCACAGGGGCAGCTGTTTAAAAAAAAGAAAGAAATACCGTGAGGTCAGCGTGTTTTTCAGATGAGCGCACTGAGGATCAGAGAGGTGGTGTGACTGGCCCAGGGTCCCACAGCAGGAACAGGCAGAGCCTGCACTCAGATCCAGGACTTCTGCTTTTAACCCCAGGCTATGCCTGAATGACTTGTAGACCACAGGGTGTTCTGGAAGACAAGACTGGGTCGCTTTGGGAATTCTGAAGAAGAGGGTGATCAGAATGGCACTGGCTCATGAACCAGCTTCTGGGACAGGAGGCCCAGTAGAGAAGCGAGATGGGAGCAGTCAGGGGGGCTCCAGGCCCTGCTCAAAGTGCAGGTTCTTCCTCTCTGGTTCCTCCCAGCTACCCCACGATGCAGGGACTCTCCTACCCCAAGTGGTGGATAAAGAAACCAGAGTTAGGGATCTGGTGCCGGGCCCTGGGGCACCCAGGCCAGAGGCCTGCTGCCTGTGGCTCAGCTCCTGCCCATAGACACCGGTCCCCCAGGGGTTCTCCCTCTGTAGGACCCCACGCCTGGCCTGGGTCACTCTCCTCTCTCACCTGAACAACTGCAGCAGCTTCCTCGCTGTCTCCCTGCTCCCACTTTTATCCCCAGTTCCACAAGGGTCACTTTTCTGGCTGGGACCCATTAAAACGCAGATCACAACCTAGCGCTCACCAGATCAGAGACTCCCCAGATGCAACCCAGATCCCCTCTGAGGCTCAGAGTAAGTGCGGACACCTTGCAGCCCTGCCCCAGGCCTCACCTCCTCACCCCCCATAAACTCACCAGGCTTGTTCCCACCTCACAGCCCAGTGCTGGCTGTTCCCGGTGACCGGATCGCTGCCTCCCTCCAAGTTTCTGCAGAGATGTCCTGCCCTCAGCAAAGCCATCCCCCATCCCCTTAGATCCTGTCCTTTTACTCGGCTTTATTTTTCTCCCAAACACCTCTCTCTGCCTCACACTGTGGGCTTTTTCTCTGTGTCCATTGTCAGTCCTCCATGTTCCCTGCTGCATGTCACCCCCCCCACTCCTGCCAAGGATGCACAAGGCCCAGGGCAGGTTCCCAGGAAAACGCCCATGGGAGAGGTGGGTGGACAGAGAAAACTCTGTCCCACTTTGACCAGGCAAAATGGAGAAGCTGTGGACATTCACTCAGTAGTGGCCAACATTCTTAAGTGAGGACAGCTTTGGAGTTCCCATTGTGGCTCAGCGGGTTAAAAACCCAACATAGTGTCCATGAGGATACAGGTTCGATTCCTGGCCTCGCTCCTAGGGTTAAGGATCCAGTATTGCTGTGAGCTGTGGTGTAGATCGCAGACGGGGCCCAGATCTGGCATTGCTGTGGCTGTGGTGCAGGCCAGCAGCTATAGCTCCGATTCGACCACTAGCCTGGGAACCTCCACATACCACGGGTGCGGCCCTAAAAAGAAAAAAAGTCCACGTGGCTTTGAGGAGAGACCTGAGCCTCCTGAGACCCCTCTGACCCTGACCCTCTTGTTCCAGGCAGGTGGACAGCAACACGAAAAACGTCTTTGGTCAGCCGAGGCTGAGGGCCTCCCTCCGAGACCTCCGCTCCCCACGGAAGAACTACAAGTCCACCATCGAGGACGACCTGAAGAAACTCATCATCATGGACAACCTGACGCCCGAGCAGGAGAGAGACGCCGGAGTGCGTAGAGGCTGCCCCCACCCCCGGGCATGCACACACACACACACACACACACACACACACACTCTCTCTCTCTCTCTCTCTCTCTCTCTCTCTCTCAGGCCGTGATTGGGGGAGGGCCAGGCAGAAGAACGGCCTTCTGCACTCAGCCCAGCCTTTACCTGCCCATGGCCTCCGCCCGGGCACCTGCCAGCCGGCTTGGGTGTATGTGGCTCCAAAGCCAGGAGCAGAATCACAGTGTAATCCAGCCTCGAGGGCACCAGTACCTCACATGACTGGAAAGGAATGCTCTTAACTCACGTTCTTGTGTCCTTTCCACGGAGCCCAGGGTACAAGCCACCCCCCCGCCCGCCCACACCACAGACCGGGAGTGGAGGAGCGGTGCTCAGGGAGCACTCAGGCTCCTGTGACCCCAGGTGGGGGAAGGCCAAGGCAGCGGGCGTCCTTTGTCCCCCCCGCGTCCGCAGCTTCTCTTCCCTCTGGTCCCTGCCTTCCCCTGGCTGGAGGCACTCAGGCAGGCCCTCTCTCGTGGGGACCTGGGCAGGCTCTCTCCCACCAGCCCGAGTACTGGGGGAAGCCATCACTCTGTCCCGGGTGGTCCCCACCAGTGACCGGCTCTCAGGGCTCCAGGTCGGGTCTCCTTCCCTGACCTTCATGGAGCCGGGGGGTGGGGTCAGCCTCCCGAACCAGGTTGGCAGAAAGTGGGGGAGGAGGAATCCCCGGGGGAGAAACTGGGGTACGTGGGCCAGAAAGGGGGCAGATATAGATGCTGGATGAGTAAGAACCACGGAGGTCCAGGGTGGGAAGGAAGCTCTGAGGACAGTGACCGCGGTCCTGCCCGTGACCACGCCCGGCGCCCCGCCTCCACCCCTGTCTCGGCAGCAGTCGCCACAGAAGAGCCTGCAGCGGACACTGTCGGACGAGAGTCTGTGCAGCGGGCGTCGGGAGCCCAGCTTCGCCAACCCTGCCGGCCCGGAGCCGGGCCTTCCCAGCGACGTGCTCTTCACCAGCACCTGCGCCTTCCCCTCCAGCACGCTGCCCGCCCGCCGCCAGCACCAGCACCCCCTCCCGCCCGGCGGCCCCAGCACCGGCCCTGCCACCGGCAACGGCTTCCCAGAGAAGAAATGTGAGCCTGGGCACCGGGGGCTGGGTGGGGGCGGGGGTGCCGAGGGAGGGGACGAAGTGTGTGGAGCTTCCAGGGGCCCTGACAGTTGAGCCCTGGTGTCACCCACGTAGCAAAGGATTGCTGGCCAGCACCAGGGGTCTCCTGGGGGTCTCCTTGGAGTCGGGAGCGCCCAAGGAGTGGGGTCATCGGAGACCGGAGAGGGGATGTTAGCGTCTCCAGGTGCCTCTGGACTAGAGGGCTCGTCGCGAGGGCCCTGAGGATCGTAGCCCCGGCTCCCAGGTCCCATACCAAGCAGGCTGCCTCTTGGATATTTACGTGTGTGCCTGCCCTGGTTCAGGTCTGCCAGCTCTGGAAGGGAGGGTGTGACCCACGCATCTCTTTATTCACCCGGCAAATGCTGACTGAGGGCGGGGTTTGCACACCCTCCACATCCAAAAGCTGCGTGCTGGCCAGGTTGGCTGTGCCTTTGGTTGGTCCACCCTGAAATCCCTTACCCACAACCCAAAGCTGTAAAACTGAAAGGCAATGCAGGAGTTTGGGCCCAGCTCCCCAGGCCGCGGGGCCCATGAACCGGCGGGAGGCTCTCAGGGCCCTTCTTTACCCAGCTTGGGGCGAATGGGCCGTTGCTTGGTTGCAGAAGGCTGGTGTGTTGAATAGCAGATGTGGCTCATCTTTCTGTGTAGCCCACTGAACTTTCTCAAACCGCAGTAATCTTGACCTCAAGAATGTGTCTACCCCAGGGGTTCCCACCGAGGGGCTGTGCCCCTGTGTCATCGAGATGAAGCCTCTTGGATACGGCAGGGGGTGGGTGGAAGAGGCTCTGGGACTTTGTTGAGGGGTTCTACCTCCACGCTTCAAATCCTTCATGGCTCCCCGTTACCCTAGTGTCTGAGGCCGTACCCCTTGCCCTGTCGCTTGGGGGCTCCCACCCCGCCTTAGTCCCTCTGTGTCACGGCACCCTCCCTGAGTGGCTGAGGTTCCACCACTCTCCCTCTTCAGGTCATTCCACGTGGCTCTCAGCCATGCTCTTCCCCCAGCCCCTGGTACTAACTCCTGCTCCTTCAGCAGGGCTTTGCTCGGTTATTGCTCCAGTTTCCTGGAGGTTTCCCTTAGCTCCTGGCTGGGTCAACTCTCCTGTCTTAAGCCCCAGAGCACCCCGCCTGCCCCCCTCCCAGTTGCCTTCATTCCACGGCTGTTTCTTGATCCCTGCTGCAGGCCAGGCCCTGCTCTAGGCACCGGGCACACAGCGGAGAGCACGTCAGAGCACCCCTGCCCTGGGTGGGGGGGGGGGGCAGTTTCGTGGCAGTTCCTTTCCTTCCTAAAGCTTCCCTCTGTGTCTCCTTCCTTTGCCTCTGATTTGCACTTCCCTGACTATGCCAAAGGCAGGGCCTGGCACACAGTAGGCATCTGACACGTCATGAGGAGATGATGAGAGAGGGGCCAGGGCAGAGGGGGTGTGCATACGGATCACAGACCCAGACAAGACAGACAGAATGCCCCTGACTAGCTCCGCTTCATCCTTTCGGTCTCAGCTCAGGTGCCGCTGCCTCCAGGATGTCCTCCCTCCCGAACCAGCCTGAATCAGGCACCTCCCCTGGGCCTGCTCCCATCCCTGCTGCTCGCTCTGACTTGCGTTTCCCATCACAGCCCCACTCACTCCAGGCCATCACTGTGTGGGAATGGGTTGGTCACCCCTGTTGGACTGGGGCTCCCTTAGAACAGGGCCCAGGGTTGTCTGGGTCAGTGTGATGACCGCAGCCCAGGGCCCTCTGTCTCACAGAACACATGCTCATACCTCTCTGCCTGTCTAACTCCCCATCACCCCAAACCAGAGAGAGTCCTTTCTGGCCTCAGCGCGGCCCCCAGGCCTCTCCCCCTTCCCCACGCCCGCTCGAGAGCCCTTCCCGGGCCACGTCAGGGCTGAAGTGGTGCCGTCGGCCAGGGTCTGGGCTTCGCTGACGAAGGGCCCTCCATGCTCAGGAGCCTCTCATGGCAGCACCCGCTGATTACTTGCTTGGCAGTGGCAGCTGCTCCCCCAGCCACCACACCAGCTGCACAACGAGACGCTAGGAGCATGGAGGTCAAGGGCTCGGCGTCCTCCCTGCCCTCGTTCGTCCCCTGAGCATCCGTCTACTCGGCAAACACTTACTGGCACTACGTGTCCTGAGAGCTGTAGGGCCCTAGTGTGTGGCCCAGGTCCTGAACTCTGTGCTTTTAAAATGTGGGCAGAAATAGTGCCCACTTCACTGGGTTCATCAGAGAATCAAACGAGTTAGTACGGGGAAAACACTGAGCTCAATGCCTGATACACTGTAATTGCTGGAAAAACATAGCTATTTATTTAGTTTTGTCAATGGCCTATCACCAGGAGCATTTTAATCTATCGTAAATCAGGTTTGTGTGTCTGGATTAGAGAGCAGGGTTAAAGTAGCTTATTAACAGGGACCTTTTAAACACCAAGCCCTGGGGGGTTGGGCTTAGGGCAGGGTCAGCATCAGCCTCCACATCTCAAATCTCAGTGCCACCACCTGCGAGGGTGAAGGCAGGCAAGCCAGCTCCCACTCTGAGCCCCAGCTGCCCGTGACAGTGACACAGGGTCACGGCAGCACCTCCCTACTGGGAAAGCTGAGGCGGGGCTGAAGGGTGATCCCACCCAACGTGGTGCCCAGTTCACAGGCCCCACCTTTCCTGCCCGAGTCCCCTCCTGACCTCTGTGCCTCACCGTCACCCTTTGTCCCCTCCCCTTGAGCGGCTGTGGGGCATCAGCAAGCTGAGGCCTGGGGCATAAGCCGCAAGTGCAGCTGCCAGTGGGACACCTGCACTGCCCCCCACTTCCCACTTCCTGAGGGTCTCTGCCCAGGGTGTCGTACCTGGACCCACTAGGTCTCCCCACAGTGACCCTGCCACGTCCAAACACCGCCCGTGCATTGAAGACCCACTGAGGTCAGTTCCACCTGACCTCTCATCTCACCCGTTCCCCATCTCAGCGCCAGCTCCAAGGTCCTGAAGTCATCCTGGACCCTTCTCTCTAGCTCAGCCCACATTCATTCGCAGGAAGTGCTTTGGCCCCATCAGCAGAACTGATCGGTCCCCTTGTCCCTCCAGCCCCACCTGGTCCTGTCCACCCTCTTCTTCTCCTGGCCCATCGCGGCAGCCTCCTCGCTGCGCCCTCACCCCCGCTCCCCACCACACACACTGTCCCTCCAGCAAAGCCACAGGGACCCTGTGAACACCTCCCAGCTCAGAGCCCTCCTAAGGCTCCACCTCACCAAGGAAAAGAGAGTTCTGGTCGTGGCCCACGGGCCCCACACAGTCCAGCCCTGTCGCCTCTGTGACTTCGCCTCCCACTACTCTCCCTCCCCCTCTGCTGCAGCGCCGCCTCAGTGTTCCCTATACCAGCAGGCACGTCCCTGCCTTGGGGATTTTCACCGGCTGCTTCATCTGCCCAGAGTGCTCCTCCCCAGGTGTACCCCACCCTCCCCTCTCACGCCCTCCCCCCTTCAGAGCCTGGTGCAAAGCCCATCTTCTCAGTGAGGCCTCCTAGCATCAGTGTTTAAACTTGTACCCACGTAAATATCTGACACTCCCACCCCCTTACCCTGCTGGATTTTTGCCATGGCATTTGTCATCTAATAAATATAATGTATTTACTCAAGTGGATATGTTACATAGTTATATGTAAAGTATAGCATGGTGTGTTGATTTCTTTGTTTCTCCCACATCATCACTCTCACCCGTCTCCCTTCTCCACTCTCCCCACGCAGCCACCATCTCTGCCTCGGAGCTCTCACTGGCCGACGGGCGGGACCGACCGCTGCGGCGCCTGGACCCAGGCATGATGCCGCTGCCGGACACGGCTGCCGGCCTCGAGTGGTCCAGCCTGGTCAACGCAGCCAAGGCATACGAAGGTAGGTGCCTTCCACCCAACCCCGCAAGGCCCCACTCCCCTCTCTGTTCCGGAAGGATCCCCAGAGGATCTGGGGACTTTGAAGGGGGACACGTTCAGCCTCCAGAATCGGGAGGCAGGGTTCCCACCGTGCCCTGCCGCTTGCTCACTGTGCAGTCCTGGGCGGATGTCTTCATCTCTCAGAGCCCCCCAGTTGCCTTGTCTGCAAAACAGGGTCGTGACTGTACCCCTGCCTGAGGCTGCAGGGAGAAGTCTGTGAAACACTGTGTAAAACACATCAAGCAAAGGGAGTTCCCTTCGTGGCTCAGTGGTTAACGAATCTAAGAACCATGAGGTTGTGGGTTCAATCCCTGGCCTTGCTCAGTGGGTTAAGGATCTGGCGTTGCCGTGAGCTGTGGTGTAGGTTGCAAATGCGGCTCGGATCCCGCATTGCTGTGGTGAAGGCCGGCAGCTACAGCTCCTGTTAGACCCCTAGACTGGGAACCTCCATATGCCGCGGGTGCGGCTCTACATAAAGGCAAAAAGACAAAAAAAAACAAAAAAAAAAAACACATCAAGCACAGAACAAGCCCTCCACAGACAGCACCTGATACCATTATTACAGCGCAGTAGTAATGCACATTGAACTTAGATGCGCTTTGACTGCAAATGGCAGGAAATCCAAATTAGCAGTGACTTAAACAAACAAGGTTTTATGCAGATGAAAACTGGGGTAGGGAGTTCCCGTCGTGGCGCAGCGGTTAACGAATCCGACTAGGAACCATGAGGTTGCGGGTTCGATCCCTGGCCTTGCTCAGTGGGTTAACGATCCGGCGTTGCCGTGAGCTGTGGTGTAGGTCGCAGATGCGGCTCGGATCCTGCGTTGCTGTGGCTCTGGCGTAGGCCGGTGGCTACAGCTCCGATTAGACCCCTAGC